>BQNB010044025.1:30104-45139 GCA_026074375.1 Tanacetum coccineum
CCCGAATTTTTATTTAAGGTATGTCCTATGCTTACTCTGTGATCTCACATTCCCCTACGATCACACGAGCAGGGCATACAAGCTTGTAGTGGCTAAACCCCAACTATCCTTAAGACCAATCTATAATCTAAACCGATTATTAACCCCCTCTGAAATATTTTCCATGCTTTTTATGTATTTAATGTGATAAAGGTGAAAATCTATTTAATTCCTACACCGGGGATAGATGTCAAGCAACCCTAGTACCCCACTAATCCCATGTTCAACATGGTAAGTCTAATATCAGGATTAATAAGATCTAAGCCACCCTCTATACTACCAAAACATGGTGATCAATGAAAGGCTATAAGGATATCTAACAAAACCATAATTAAATAGGAAATCATAATCACAACAACAGTAACTACATGGTTAAGCCAACACTAGGAGTGCTTAGCCACTCATAGTAACAACAATGCAAGAATTAATGAATAAAGACATGGATTGAATCATCATAATTCTTACAGAGAATGAAATGAATGATTAAATATAATAAGTATGCTAGTGGCTTCTCCTTTGGACCTTCAAATGAAATGCTTTAAACCTTAGGGGTTTGGTTCACCCCTTAGAACTGTGTGTGAAGTGGTGGTGGTGAGTGATGTTGAATGAGCCGGAGGAGGGCTCTATTTATAGGCTTCAAAATGTTTACGGCGTAACCCTTGTGAGATGTTACGCCGTAATCTTGCTACGTAAGCTTCCAATCTTCTAGGCATAAAATGATGTTACGGCGTAACCTTGTCGCCTATGTTACGCCGTAATGCTGACTCAGATAAATCATCTCTTGTAAATTTGAATGTTGCGGCGTAAAGTAGGAGAGGCTTTATGCCGTAAAGGGTGTGATGACTCATTTCTTTGTTGGAGTATGTTATGGCATAATCCTTCGGGGATGTTACGTCGTAAACTGCCTTGGACTCTCCACTTTAGTGCATTCTATGTCCAAATCCCTTGTCTTTTGCTAAAATGCTCATTTGATCCCTGAAAACTAATAATAAATAATTAAGTAACGTTTTCATACATTAATAACATATTTGTAAGCATTTTTATAAGGAATTTGATATTAAAATGTATTAAATATTTGATGTTATCAATACGGCGTATCCGTTTATGAATACGCCATATCAACCCTCAGAACAGAAATGTCTAAAATTCAATAATCTTTGTACTATTCTTGTTGATTTTATAGATATGGCTCTTCCACCAGGAGATCAAAGGCACCAGTACCTTAGGTACGAGGGATTGCAGTACACTGATGCGGATATAGTAGATTTTGAGACCAGGTTGGCTAGGATATACAAGAGAGAGATTCACAGGGTTCATGTATTTGATTTGAGGGGATTTCCAGATTTCAAATTGGCGGCATAAATGTTTTTCCAAGGGCTAGGAGGATTTTTCTAAGGTGTTTTGGAGATCAAGGAAGGTGAGAAAAATAGTGGGAAGATTTTATAGTGCTTGGTTCGATCGTGGTATCGTTTGGTTCGAATAAACACAACCGAATTCCATAAATTCATCAAATCACCAAGGATCATCAAGGGTATTTTTGTATATCTTTTTTTCATCACATATTAATTGTTCTTATGCTTAATAAAAATTATCATGCATGTTATTTTGGTCGAATTATTTAAAACATGTTCGAAACCCTAATTTTTAGCTAATTATGAAATCGGCATAATTAATAATTGTATATTTTGATTTTTATTTTTCTTAAGGTTGTATTTTATCAATATGTAACTCATAAGGAGGGGGTGGGGATAAATTGTTGGAAAAATTTTAGGGGAGATTCAAAATATTAATTTGGGATTTTTTCTTGTTGCCGATTTTCGATTAAAAGAAAAAGGGAAAAAGGAAAGGAAAAAGGTTTAAACAAATTAGGGTTAGGGTTTTGCTAATTTTTCCAGGTTCATTTAATGCTAATGATTGGGTAATAATTGTGTTTGTGGTTGGGAAAAATCAAATTAGGGTTTTGTGGATTTATTAGTTAGCCGATTTAGATTTTAAAATATAAGGGGGTGATTTGTAATTTCTGAAACTATGAGGTCTGTTTTAAACATGTTATTATACTTATTACTAGCCTCAAGGCCCGCCCAATGGGCGGCTAGCTTCAAGAATATTAGTGACCAAATAACTTGCTTGTTTAGCAACTTAATCATAGTATATTAGTGACCAATAAGCAATATTATTAATTTAATAATCAACAAAGACTCAATATAGTTTGTAAAGCAAACCACATTTATGATTAAGAGTGTTTAGGACTGCTAATTAAAATTACTTATTGCTTATTAATATAAGTCATTTCATTTTACTTGCAGATAATCTCATAAGCAATTTGATTAGGATTCCCAAACACCCTCATAAATATCTTTCCACTATATTAAAACGTAACAACTACACAAAACATTTAAAAGCAACTCCAAAAACCAATTTAATAATTTTTGTATCCGTTATATTTCTTTTTCTTAAGTAACATCCAATGAATCAATTAGCTTATTCACAGCCATAGTTTTGTTACTCAAAGTATAACTTAACTTTGCATAATTTCAGTCGTCTTGTGTTCTTTCTATTCCTTATTATTTCTTACTCTTATAATTTATCTTGTCTATCGATTTGATATCGCAAAGGCACAACATTATATTAGATGGATTAGGCCCAAGCCCGAATTGTGGGTTGGGTCTATTAGGGTTAGGGTTATGCATTGTACAGAGTATTAGTGAATAAATAGGCCCAAGCCCGTTTGTGAGTTTAGGGTATTAGGGTTTTACCACTATAAATAGTGGTCGATAATAAATCATTAATCAAGGGGTTTTTTTTATCATTCTACATAATCTACAGGTATCCGACCGTTACCACTATATATATTTAAGAAAACAACAACTTACAATTACGTCTGGGCCTTTTATCTAGGTTCTTTATATGATCTGTTATAATGTTCTTATTTGAAACTGTATGCTACCTTTGATTTAGAACCTTTGGCTTGAACCCTTGCTCTGATCCCTTTAAATGAATTTGATATGACTTTGCTTGAACTTCGGGGTTTTTGAGGACCGAGCACTATTTGTTTCCTAGCCATGAAGGTAACATGGCCGTGTCATTGATGCACCTTTGGCATGACTCATGTGTGGGTGAGTGATTTCTCACACCGTCCCCCATTTGATATTATATGCGCATTATAAAGATTATTATTTGTTTAAGGGGCGTATGGATGCATCCTAGATTTGTTTTGTATTCGATCGATTATGACATTATGATAACCACATGCTATAAGAAGCAAGTCCTAGGTTCATAAACTCCTACACTCTCTCATTCACTAGAAAATTTACAAGCAAACTCTCTCAAAACCCTTAAAACCCACGGTTCAAATTATAGGCTAGGGTTTCATTTTATTTTTCATTCCAAGGTATTCCAAGCATACACGCATTCATTCTAAGTATATCTAAGGTTACTCAAGGGTATTGCAAGCTTGGATTTGGGTTTAACAAGGATTAATTAAGAAAACATATTTAGGGTTTTCTTGATTAGGGTTTTGGATTTGGAAGCCTTGCTAGGGTTTCTATCTTGTGTTATCATCCTACTCATCTTATAAGGTCTAATTAAGTATATTCCATTCCTTCATCATTATCATGTGTGCATACTTGTTTATATATGTTTAATCACCACCTAGCTTCATTTTTGTGATTTATGAAGTATTTTTTGCTGGCTTATATACTTGAATTCACATATGAACAAGGTGAAAGGTATATTGAAATAACAAGAATGCTGGTATAAGTGTTAAATAAATTATATAGATAGTTTACAAATTAAATGTGTTGAAGGTTTATTTACAAGTTTATGTATAAAAATATCAGGAGGACATGGATTTCATTTGGACAAGTATTATGGACATTTATAAGACTTAATATATGTGAGAAATATGGTATAACACTTGGTGAAAGAATGGTGCAAAGTTTCTAAATAAAAGGAATTATAAAACTTGTTTTATTAATCACAAAACCCTAATTAATTTTATAACCTACTGTTTGAATTCGGGTATAAGGGGATAATTTTATATTTTAGTAAATTAGTCCATATCCCAGGATCGTAGCATATAAGAACTTGGAAAAATAACGAGCAATACGAAGGAGATATGAATTTTTTAAGTTTACAACAATTAATGGATAAAGTGATTTTTAAAGTGGATTTTAAAAAAAATGCGCTACTGGTTACAAATCTGATATAATAAAAAATAAATATTTTTATAAATAGATAGTACTTTTCATAAGGAATCAAGGAAGTAAAGAAACCTCGAAAAAAGATTTAAATGAAGTGTTATTTACAAGTTTAAGTTAAAAAGTTATTTTATAAGAAGGTAAAATTTATAAAATAAGTTACTGTTCACGGACCAGATACAGTTGGGAAATATTTTTCTATAAATAGAGCTTTTAATTACTGAAGACGTGGAATAGGAATCACTAAAAAACGAATTTAAACGAAAAGTACAATTAAAATACGATTTCAATAATTGCAGGTATAAAAGTCTTTTATACTTTCACTTACTGTTAATGTTCATAACAGTACCAAACCATATTATAAATATAAAATTTGATTAGACTTTTCAAATACGAATCCATACATATAAGGAACAAGCGAAACGGATTAAATATGAGTAAGTTATGACTTTTGGAAGGTTACGACGATTAATTATATAAAAGTAGTTTTATATAATTTTATAAAAACAATTAAACCAATTATATAATATAATTATATAATCAATAATAATATTAAAACATGTATATTTTTAACAAATGATCAATTGTGAAACGAAAACCACACTTTATTTTACGGATACAAATACGAACACCTTTATTCAATAAAGTACGGTTTAAACATTGTTGTGACATTTTAAACTGAACAAACACTATTAGGTGGTGGTGTAATGATCCGCGCGAACTCACCCCTTAAATATGTAAACAAATACAAACATGTATAAATACACAACAAGGGAGAAATCCGCTTCTGAGAGCAGAAAAACGGAAGCGGTTTTTAGAGCGTTCCGAGTCGTTATTTGTCCACAACGAGGCTAGATGGAAAATCGAACGACGATTGATGATTTGTGTGTTTACATATGACAAGATCGAGATTCTGAGTGGCACTCAACCTTAATAGCAAATACATACAAAGATAAGCAGGCAGAAATAAGCTCGAACAAATGGAAAAGCTAGAACTGGTACAAACAATTTAACTTTTAAGTTGAAACTCACATAGCCTAATAAGCTTAAGGGCAGGACAAATAAAGTAACTTCTAATCTAATAAAAAATTAAGGCATGATTAAGCCTAAATTTAAACAAGAGAAAGACAACAGTTAATAACTTAGTCCTACCAGTATTAATACCAGTACACAAAATAACTTAGAGTTTAGTACTGCTAGTTATAAGTTAGTATGTTATGAATAACAAAACACAAAGAAACAATAAATAACAAAAAGCTAAAACAGAAGCTCTCCTCACCTTAATATGCACTTAGTCAAATAGAAATAAGCAACTAGAATTGAACCAAAATGTCAATAAGCTAGAAAACTAAAACTCATAACTCTTAAAGTTATTTTATGAAGCAAATAAGTTATACTGAAGACGTCTAAATATGGTTAATCTACTCTAAAATGCTAAACAATCTTAAATAAGTAAAATAATAAGCTGATATGTTAAATGGAACTACCAGTACTAACAGTTAAAGACTACAAGTACTAATTGGAGTTAGTACTGGTTGTAGTGATTTTGTGTTAAGTTAGTACTGTTTCTAAAATGAACTAGCAGTACTAACTTGGAGTTAGTACTGCTTGTTCAAAACGACCTTTAATATTTCCAAAAATCATTTTGTGTTTCAAACTAATTAAAAACAGATCATCAAATGACAAAGTAAAACACTTTATAGCCAAATTTCAATCAATAATAAGACTTAATAAGAGGAATCAGTCTAGCAGTATTATCTTAAAACAACAGTTGTATTAAATGAACTAATAGAAGTGCTAACTAGACTAACAAATAAGAATGTAAGAAAAGATGAGAGGACTTACAAAACCTTTGGCAAAAACAGGGTCATCAAGAATCTACAAGCTCTAGCTTGTATAAAACAAGCGAGGGAGAAGGTCCATAAGCCATCCAGAATGGGCTTATCATCAATAATAAGCTGTGGTATATTGAGAGTGATTTGTGTGATTTTCTCTTAACTACATAACTTTTTATTTTTTACTAAATGAATAAAGTCTTATAAGTAAGCTGTGGAGAGAGCCTTTTGAAACAAAACATATGATTAAGAAACCTTAACATGGTATTTGTAACTTGATTAAAAACTTCAAACTTGCATTATCTGAAAGTGTTACAAAGTTGGGAAGTCAAAAGCTGTAAATGACTTTGAAATTTAAACTACGATTAAAAAACTTAATTAGCTTTACTAAAACTAAAAATAGATAAAATAGATGCCTAACGGCTTACAAAAAGCTTCTTTATAGCGACGTCTATGGATTGGCTTGTGCTTCTTTGGAGAGATAATACAGTGTGCTTGTTGTGTGATTTGTGAGGTGCTTCTAAAGCAAATCAGCTTCGATTTTTTCCATTAGTGGCTTCTTATTTGGAGCCAATCTCAGGTCATTGAAGACACTTGGGAAAGGTGAGGGATTGCCAAACATGGTTTTTACAACTGGGAGGAATAGTTCGGGAGGTGAAATGATTTTGTAGGGAGCGGAGTGGTTTTTTGCAGGGCAAGAAGTCTGGGGCGACATACAAGGTGCTGGCTGTATTGTATTGGCGGGAAGTTGGGAAAAGGTTTATACACGTTGGGTTGTGACAGAGGGAGGTTGAAGAATGATTAAGGGTATGTTGGTGTGCTGTACAGAAACAGCCTCACATTTCCTTCTTTTCATTCTCTTTTTCCCTTTCTTTTTTTAATAAAGAAGTTTCCCAATGCATAATCAGCCCTTGAGGTTTATATTAATATATAACGTAGGGTTTGGCATTTTGACCCTAAGTTATATTTATCTTAGCTTATTTTCTGGAGTGATTGACCTTTGATTGGGCTTTCTCTTACACACTTTTTCCTCGTGTCCTGTTTAGTACTTTTTGCTTGGTTTTTGTCTTTTGTTTGAATAATCCGTTCCTGAACAACCCATTGCAAAAAAGTCATATATTTGGCATTTGAGTCGTTTTTGGTTATCTATAGCTCGCTTTTCAAGGTAAAAGTATGTTGTAATTAAGCAATACCAAAATCCTCCAAACTAAGATGTTGCTGTGTCCCACGCAATGCTATGAATGTAAGGCATGAGAAACCAAAAATCTCAAATACCATCGATAATACTTGGAAAGTAGCCAAGCGTTTATCAAAGGGAATAAAAGAATCAATAGCTCTCGACAAGTCTGGTTTCACACTTTTTATATTTCCAATTGCGAGTTTACATTTTTTTTTTTTTTTTTTTTGTCATTTTCATTTTTCAAACATGTTGACTTCCTTTATTTATCAAACATATGGGTCATAGAATGAGGAAAGTTGCAGAAAATAATCTACACGGACGTTGACGGATAAATTCATCGTCCCCCGATTTTTTCACACGATCAAACAAGCAATTAAACAATGATCATTGTGATTTAAGTCTAGTGATAAGCCTCATATATGACTCTGTGAACTTTTTTACTTAACATGGATATATGATTTGAATGTGTGTTGTGTCGTTTAAACATAGATCAACCTTATTTACTAGTATAATTCAAGATGATCACGACTCAAAGCGACAACTTATAGGAACTTGTAATTGATTTAAACCATAGAACTTTTTGCAACATATTTATCATTTTTCACGTTTTTAAAGCTAGGTATGTGTTGCTTAGTTTGAACATCCTCGGCTCGTCCCTGTAGGCATCTACAACCAATGACCTGTGTCTTGTTGAAACCCAACCCCCGTTGCTAGCGTAGCGTAGAAAATCACCATTTCAACCCTTTCTTCCTAAAGTGGCTAAGGCATATGTGTCTTTGTTGACCCTCACTAGACCTCGCTTCTGGTGAAGATATCACATACACACGAATCCTAGAAGTAAGATGTCTTAGTTAGAACCCCACTGTGGTTAGCGGTAGTAGGTGGGATATCACGACCACATCTTTTACTGGCTCCATATGATCAATGTATGCTTCATTGGACTAAACCATATATATAATTACATATTGTGCAATTTTGCATACATATATCATTCATGCTTCTTTGGATATTAACTTTCAAAAAATTGCTTTAAAGAATCAGTTAACAAATATGAAGCTTTTTCTGAAAACATCGATTGACTTAGATGAAAAGCAGTATGATTGGTGGATTAGAAGCTTATGGGAGAAAAAGACACAAGTTATTCATATAAGATTTGAGGAGAATCTTGTTAACACATAAAATCTATTTACTCTATCATTTCTTGTTTTTCCCTTTTTAAAAAATTCAAAAGCAAATAGAATTGTGAAAGCTCGGCTGAAGGAACTAGCTACGGGCTTCAAAGCCCGATCGATGTCAAAAATTATTCTCATTCTACCCAAAGAAAAGTCACACTGTGACAAAACACTTATTTTATTTTGAAAATTTTTAAATTTTTCTCATTTTTTCTGGTATTTTTGCCAAAATTTTGGTGATGAGAAAACCGGGGATTACGTTGGTAACACTGTGCAGGCAACACTCAAATCGAAGATACCCCCCAAATGTACTTAAACATCGTCTCGATGTTTTGAAGGGTACTAGTTATCCTAAGGCGTTTATGAAGTTTATGCAAAAGATAAAGTTAGTCGATTAAGATTAGGATATCGGGATTCAAAATGAAGTGAGGATTTGAGTCGAAGTGACGAATAGACAAAATGAGAACACGAGAGCTCAACAATCTGTGCAATCTGGACATACACCAAAAAACAAAATAAGCACGAGCCTTCTCACAACACTTATTCATTACTTACTAAATAATATATAAGGATAAGCATGTGTTGCCACCTACGAAGTGTATTTTTGTTAACCGGTCTTGAGATAACTCGATCCCCCATACTTGAGTGGTCACGGAACCTTCTGGCAATAGGATAGAATAGAGAAATGGAAATCAAAGATAGGACTGTTCTCTCCATGAATCACATCGACTTTTAAATGAAAAGTTGGAAGCTTTAACGCGATGTGATTTTTTTGTTTTGTTTTTTTTTTTTTTGTATTTTTTGTTTGTATTATTTTTTTTTTGTTTGATGATTTTTTGTTATTTTGTTTTTATGTCTGATTTTTTTTTTTTTTTTGTTTTTAATGTTTTTTTTTTTATTATTTTTTTTTTTGCATTTTTTCTTTTTTGAGTATGTTTTTTTGGTTTTATGTCATGTTATTTTTTTTTTATTATTTTTTTTTTTTGTTTTTTGTTGTGTTGTTATTTTTTTTTTTTTTTTTTTTTGTATTTTTAATGTTGATTTTTTATTAATTTTTTTTTTTTTTGTGTTTTTTTTTGTTTTTTATTGAATTTTTTTTTTTTTGTTTTATTTTTGTTTTTTATATATGTTTTTTTTTTTTTTTTTTGACTTTTTTTTGTTTTTTTTTTGTTTTTATATATTTTGATTTTTTATTTGATTTTTTTTTATTTTTTTATTATGTGTGTTTTCTTTTTTTTGATGATTTTTTTTTTTTGGGTTTGAGATTTTATTTATTTGGATTTTTTTTTTTTTTTTTTTTTTTTTTTTGTGATTATTATTTTTATTTATTTATTTTTTTTTTTTTTTTGCATATTTTTTTTATTTTTTTATGTTCTTTAAATATTATTTTTTTGATTGATTTTTTTTTTGTTTTGTTTTTATGATATTTGATTTTTTTATGTTTTTTTTTTGTTATTATTTTGTTTTGATTTTTTTATTTTTGTATTGTTTTTTTTTTGTTTTTTTGTTGTATTTTGTTTGTTTTTTTTTTGTTATGTTTTGATTTGTATGATTTTTGTATATTGTTTTTTATTTTTTGATTCTTGTTTTTTGTTTTATTTTTTATTTTTTTATATTTGTTTTGTATTGCTGATTATATTATTTTTTTTTTTTTTTTTTTTTTTATTTTGTATTTTTTTATTTTTGTTTTTTGAGTTTTTTATTTGTTCTTTTGTTATTTTTTGATCTTGTTTTTTTTTTTTTTATTATTTTTTTAAATTTTTTTTTTGATTTTTTGTTTTATGTTTTTTTTGTTTTTTTTTGATTTATGGTTTTTCTTTTTTTGACTGGTTGTAATTTTATTTTTATATATATTTGTGTGATTTATTTCTTTTTTTTTTTTTGTTTTATTTGATTATTATTTTTTTTATTTTGTTATTTTTGTATTTTGATTTGTTTTTTATTATTTTTTTTTTTTGATTTTGTATGTTATTTTGTTTTTTTTTTTATTTTTTTTTGTTTTTTGATTTGTGAATTTTTTTTTGTTTATGTTTTTAGTTATTTTTTATTTGTGTATTGCATTTTTTTTTTTTTTTGTTTTTTTTTGTTTTTTTATTGTTTTTGTTTTTTTTTGGTGTTAATTTTTTTTGAAATGATTATTTTTTAAATTTTATTATATTTTTTTGTTGGTTTATTCTATTGTTTATTTTTTATTTTTTTTTTTATTTTTTGTTGTATGGTGGTTTTTTTTTATTGTTTTTTTTTTGTATTTATTTTTTTTTTTCTTGTTTTGTTTTGTGATTATATTTTAATTTTAATTGTTTTTTTTTTTTTTTTGTGTTCTTTATTTTTTGATTTTTTTTTTTTTTTTTTTTTTTTGTTTGTATTTTGTTTTTTTTTTCTTTTTGTTTTTAATATAAGTTTATTGATTTTTTTTATGTTTTTTTTTTTTGATTTTTGTTTGATATTGTTTTTTTGTTATTTTTTTTGTTTGTTGATTTTTTTATTATTTTATTTTTTTTTATGGTATTTTTTTTAGTTTATTTTTTTTGTTATGTTTTTATATTTTTGTTTCTGTTTATATTATATGTAGACATTTTTTTTGTAATGAATTATATTTTTTTTTTATTTTTTTTTGTTGTTCAATTGTATATTTTTTATTGTTTTATTTTTTTTATTTATGATTTTTGTTATAAATTGTTTTTTGTTCTTTCTTTTTTTTTTATATTCTTATGTGTTTTTATTTATGTATATGTTTTTTTTTTATTTTTTTAATATATATTTTTATAGTTTTTTTTATTTGTTGACTTTATTTTTTGTCAAATTTATTATTATGAGAAAGTCAATATTAAAGTAATAATATATTTATTTTATTATTACTCTTGTTTTTAAATTTGTAATGTTTGTTTAATTTGTTTAATATTTTAATAATTATGTTTAGATAATTTTTATATGTTTTTTTTTATTTTTGTTTGTTAGATTCTTTTTATTTTTATATTTATTTGTTAAGTTTTGTTTGTTTTATATGTTATATAATTTTTTTTTTAAATTTGTTTTTATATTTATTGTTTTAAATTATTGTAGTATATTAAGAATATGACTGATTTGATTTTTTTTTGTTATATTTTTTTTATTTTTTTGTTATTAAAAAAATTGATAATGTTAATGATTTTATTTTTTTTATTATAATATGTTAATGCTTATAGCTGTAATTTGTTTTTATTTTTTATTATATAATATTAATAAAAATAAGAATAATATGTTATTTCTTTAGTTTTATAGTTTACTATTTAGTTTTATTTTATCTTTTATGTGTTTTATTTATTTTTATTATTGAATGTATTGTCTTTATATTTTTTTCTTTTTGATGATTTATGTTTAATTTATATTTTTTTTGTTTTTTTATTTGATATGTAGATTTGATTTTTATTTTTTATTTAATTTTGCATATATTTATGATTTGTTAATTATTTATATATTTGATATGGAGAAGAAGGAGATTTCTCCTTAGAAGCTAGAACACCGTGATTGAAAACTTTGTCTTCATTTTTGGATGAAAATGTAAGTAAAGTATCAGTCACGGGGGGAAGAGTAGTAAGAATTCTCGTGGATTCGACTTCAATGCATATCCCCGGATCGTAAATCTTGTTTCTATCTCCGGAAGGAGAAGAATCATCAAGATCGGATCCGACATCATTATTTGAAGGAATGAAGTCGAAATCCATAAGAAGGGCGGGATGGGTGGGCAAAATATTAGGCACATCCACGGGGATGTCTTCCACCACATCAATGGTTGAATTTCCCGAATCGGGATAATCAACATGAAATGATTCGAACTCGGGATGGGAGGTAGAATTATCATCATCTTCCGAGTCGAAATCATCACTCTCAATACCCGGTGGTATTGATTTATCACCATCAAGAAAAATGTCAATCTCCTCCATAAGAGAGTCACTATCCTCGACCGGGATAGGAGATGGAGAGAAAGACTCGGTAGGATTTTCAGAATTAAATTCTTCCGGAGGGCGGGGAGAAGAGTTATCGTAAAGCAAACTTTCCAAAAACAAAATATCTCCCTCCGGATCAAGGTTGTCATCATCAATTCCCGGTGGAATTGATTTGAGAAGAGTGAGTTCACCAGCGAACTCATCAAGAGGGGAATCGATCTTTTGAGAATCATTAATCGAAGTATCTCGATGAAGCAAAGATTCTAAAAGATCAGATTCGGCATTAAAACAAAAATATTCAATTCCCGGTGGAATTGAATTGGTATTTTCTAACACCTCATCATCAATTTGATCAACCTTAGTGGAAGTGATTTCTTCATCAAGATCAAAGAGAGGATTAGAGAAAATTTTAAAATTCTCATTTGGAACGTCCTCTTCGGAAAATGACTCATCACTCGAGGTAAAATCTTCATCGATATCGAAGAGAGGGTTAGAGAAAGTAAGATCATGATTCTTTGAAGAATCATCATATGGAGGCAAATCACACTCACCTTTGGAAGAATCTTCGGACTCACTTGGGATTTGGACAAGGTCCTCGACACTAGACTTTATTAATTCGTCCGATTCCGTTTCTGGAATAGTGTCAAGATGCTCATCCTCCATTATGAGAGAGTCAACGGGCTCCTTGGTAAATAAAATGGGTGTGATTGCAACACACGGAGGAAGTCCAGCAATAATAATATCTTTCAAAGGTATAGAACTTTCCTCGTCATCGTCATCATCGTAGCAAACGGGAATCTTCCAATATCGATCTTTAGCCGCTCGCTCTTCTTTAATTCGCTTTTCTTCTTCCTTCTTTTGTATAAACTGACCAACCATATCATACATGGATGTCATTTTCTCCATAAGCTTATTTTGAGAATTGAGAAACTCATTTTGAGAATTGAGAAGGCTATTTTGAGCATTGAAGATTGGATGATTGACGGTATATTGCGGGGGTTGAAATTGGTCAAAGCCAAAAGAATTAGGATCATAGCAAAAATTTTACTTATGATAATAATCTTCTTTCATTGGTTGACATTGGTAAATTTCATGAGGACCCCCGCAAGTTTCACAACAAAGAAATTGTTGTGGGTGAGAATTATCAAATTGGTCATAACCGGAATAATTAGAATCATAACACGAATTAGGTTTATAATAATTCAACGGTTGACATTGAAAAGCCTCATGCGGGCCCCCGCAATTTTCACAACAAAGATATTGTTGTTGAAAATCATGAAAATCTTGCGGGAAATTAAAGTCTTGATTGTAACACGGTTCCGGATAGATAAATGGAACTTTCGGTGGACAATTATAACCAATGTGATCACCTTTCCCACAAGACTTACAAGTGCATTGTTGATAAAAGATTCCATCTAACAAATCACCACACTCGTAACAACAATTGTGGTTAATTTGTGGAGGACTTTGCGAGGGATTTTCACCGGGGTCCTGTTTGACAACGAATGGCTCTTGAGGAGCATTAACAACGTTGGTATTGTCATCGGATGACTCGGAAGCATCTTGAAGGAAAAGTTCCTCCAATGTCTTTCGTATTAGAGCACAATAATTTCATTTTTATCACGAATTGTAAACCATTCATTCAAACACTTTCGCACAAAAGCACAAGGTCGACAATATAGACCTTCAACCGGGTCTCCACAAGTTGCACAAGTCTGAGGGGGTCATTCACGAATGATCTTGTCTACGAGACCCCTTATAGAACAACAATAGTCTGTAGTTTACAAAGCTCCACAAGACGAGCATTCTTTAATCGTGTAAAGGGGATTAAAACGATAGTCGAATGACGCCATAAGAATTAAACAATTTAGAGGGATAAGAAGAAGAATTAAATTAGAGGGTCGAGAAAATAAGAATTAAATGAAAAAGAGGTTAAAGGAGATTATTTTTGGTTTTTTCGAGTTTTTTTTAACATCATATTTTATTAAAGGACAAAATGAGATTGAATAACTTAAACCTAATAATCAACAAGCTTCACGGTAGCTCTTTAAAGAGAAAAACGCACAAAGGAGCGGAGGAATAGGAAAGCGCGAAGCTATTAAAATCCTTATCCTTTAGGGTCGTAGTTCGTTGGAACAACCCGCCTTATACCCCTCTTATAGTTTGTTTAACTTTCAAAGGTGAGCCGTACGTCGCAAGTGACACAAAAGGCAAGTTTTTAATTCTTTGGTTCGGGAACTTATTATGATAATGCTTCAGTTGAAAGCATTATATTGATGATGATTTTTATTTATTATTATGGACAATGTTTTTATATTTTTGGTTTTTTCTTGTTTTAATTTATCTTATACTAATACTAATAAAAGAAAATGAAAAATATTTTTGTATTTTTATATTTTTTATAATAATAAAAAAGTATTCACAAACGGAAATCAATAACTTCACGAGGAAGGGTCTTCAAGGCACAACAAACTTTAGCTCGATAATCGTTTCACGGCCTCTCCGGCAGCGGCGCCAAAAATTGATTTCTCCCTTTTAACATATATAAAAATATATAAATAAATATATAATTATATAACAAATAGGATAATTTCAATGATAGTAGTATAGTAAACCGGAAGTATCGGCTTCTCACTTCATTATCCACAAAGTTTAAAATCGGACCCGGGTCGTTCTTCCCGACG
>BQNB010044026.1:0-45138 GCA_026074375.1 Tanacetum coccineum
TGTACTGTCAGTACTAACTATAACTAACAGTACTAACTATTTGTACTGTCGGTACTAAGTTAGGAAAACATAAATCCTAACATAAAATTTCATAGGCTTTTTTTTAAACCTTCTTTAATTTCAATGTCTTTAAGAGCTAATAGTCCTAGAGTATCATTTAACTTTGTTTGAAGTATTTCATAATCAATCGTTCGGTCATTAAAGGCTTTGTACTTCTCAAACTCATTATGTTTGTTCTGAAGTGAAATCAGACAACTATCCCGACAACTAGTAGCCTCCCCCAGAGCCCTACCAGTCTCATCAAGGTTTGTTCTGCAATCCTTCAGTTCTTGAGTCAATGATGCGTTTGATTTCTTTAATTGCTTTAAAATCGTTTTGTTTTCCTCAGTATCAAGAGTTAAATTTGCAATTAAATTAGCAAGCGCAGCACGCTCATCAACACATTCTGCAGCATGTTTCTCAGAATGTTGTCTTTCATTGGCAAACATATTCTTTTCATCATTGTTTTGTACCTGTTCCAATGGCGTATCAGTAGAACTTGATTCTGCAGGTAAGACTTCCTGAATCTTTGCCATGAAACCGTAATGTGCTTCCAATTCCTGCTTATCAATCTCTTCATCTGATACAATCCCACTGCTTGTTTCATCTCCTGAACTTGTAACCGATGATTGAACCTCTTGAACCTTGCACTGTTGAATCTGCAACTGTCTTTCACTCAACTTTTTCAACGTCATCTTAAGCTCTTGCTCATGACTTGCTCTTTCTATTATACATTGCTCAATGGAGTTCATGTTCTGGATGATTGTTTCCTTGAATGTTTGAGCTGTCATTTTAGTGTAATCTCTGAAGTTTTCTCTTACTTCTCGATCTGATGAAAAAGATCTTGAATAAATATCGAGAGGCTTTAACAAGTCAGAGTTAATGAACCTTTCAAACTGTACTTTGATCACACTTAGAGCGGATTTGGAATCCATCTCGTGAAGTGTTTCTGCATTGAGAAGTGTTTCTAAGTTATTCATGTGTTGAGATAACTGAAACTTGAAGGTTCTGACACTATCACCAAAGAGTTGTGCAAAAGCTTGTTGATACAATATACTCTGTCTTTCGAGAAGTTGAGTGGTTGATTTAAGTGCATTTAATTTGTTCAAGGAGTTTTCTTTGAAAATCTTTGCTTGCATCTGCAGTTTCTGTATCTCTGGTTCCTCTAAAACTGAACCCGAAGATGAAGTAACCTTTGTTCCCATTTTATCGTGAATTATGAAGTGTGAAAATTTTGTTGGATCTTAAGTGGATATGATGTGATTGAAGTTGTGGTTGTGTAAGCAATTCACGTTCACGGGATTTTACACGTCTATGATTAAAACCGATAAATGAATTAACGGGATTTTACAAAATCAATAGAAAACCGTGAATGATTTGATTCGGAATCAGCGGCCAATGATTTAATTGTCTAAAAACAGATAATTTTCTGGCTAGGGTTAAAGCTGTTTGTTTAAATAGGCTCACCAAACTGAAACGGGCCTAAAAATACAGATGGGCCGTGAGCTAGAACAAAAACAAGTCTAACACAAATTCCAAAAAACTGAAAAATGTCAATAAATCATAGTAAACGAGTGCGCGATCGCGACTAACGAGAAAAGTTATTTCTTCAACCAGAAGGTGACGAAAGGTGCAATTGTAGTAACAATTGAGGGATTGCCAATGTGACAAATGCCAAAACTATGTTAATAATAAACCAACAGAGTTCCCTCCATTTTTTTCTCTTCGTCCTTTTCTTTGAAGATTTTATAAAAATTCACATCGAATATGAACTTTGATCTCGCGGACAGTCGTACGTTTCAAATCGTACCGTAAACAACCAAATCATACCACGTTGATCGGAATGATGTGTCACGAACACGATGATATAAGACTTAAGTCCTCGTTTAACGTCACTCGAAAACCGAAATAAAAAAACCGAAAATAATTTTCCTTAAAACGTTTATTGCATATTTTCTCGTGGTTGTACTGTTAGTTCGTTCAAGCCTAGAAAAAACTCGTTCGGTGCTAGTGCTTTCACTCGTTCGGTCCTTGAGTTTTCCACTCGTTCGGTTCTTGTGAAATTTTACTCGTTCGATTCCACTCGTTCGTCTCCTTGAGTTTTCCACAATTACGATCGGACTCAAAAAAACAATTCAACTCGATCGGTAACAACCAAAGAGTTCATGGTAGGTTTGTCAAGGCTTCTAACTTCTTTCGGTTTGAGGAAGATTGTGTGACTCGTATCGGTCCCTTGACAAATATAACCTCGAATCGCTTTGTTGACTGTGTTCACTCGTTCGGACTCCATGATTTTCTTCCCACTCGTTCGGGGAATACTCCTTATTTTATTCACTCGTTCGTTACTCTTAAGTTTTTCACTCGTTCGGCTAAGATGAAAGTATACAGTTCGGCTCTATAGAAAATGAACTCGTTCGGTCCTTGTGAATTTCACTCGTTCTTGTGGTCAAGAATTTAACTCGTTCGGCTTCACTTCAACCCGCCGTATACCACATAAAAATAAGCTAAATCATCGTCCTTGTGTTTTTCTTACCAAACTAGAGAGCAACAAAAAGATGGATAAAAAAACGGAATATAAAAAAATGAAAAAATGTAAACTAGCCACTAGTAGGATAGAAAATCTAAAAAAAAGAAAGTGAACTTTGTGGCAAGGAAAAAAAGTTATGACGAAATAAAAAACAAAAAAAATTACCGAATAATAAGCCTAATAAAAATTACCACAAACAAATCACTAAACCCACCCGAGGCGACTGATACCAATTGTAGGTACCCGATTATCACTTCATAACACGATTCAATCAACCAAGAAACTAGAAAAGAGAAAAAATGGTGTAGAGAGAGAGAAAGGAGAGAGAGATGAGAGAAACTGAGAAAGATGTATTAGAAAAAAGATATTTGTGTGATTAGATATTTTCAAAAGGAAAATATCTATATATATATCCCTACACATATAATGTGACGCGAGGGATATTTAACTAGGACTCGGGCTTGGGTTTTGCTTGGGATTAAACCCGAAACATATACAATATTAGATTAACTATCGAGCCTGATTCCTGATAATATTCTATTACAACATTAACTAATTAAAGACCGAAGCTCCATCGTAGAGTGACTGAACTTCCTAGTTCGACTCAATAAATTGAGGCTAACAAAAACAAACAGTTTTTCGGACATGATAAAGAGGATCCACATGCTCACATCTGTTATTTCAATAAGATCACTTCAACAATGAGATTCCCGGACGTCCCGAGCACGTCAATTAAGCTTATGCTTTTTCCGTTTTCTCTTGAAGGTTCAGCCCGGATTTGGCTAGAAAAAGAACCTCCTCGATCGATTTTGACATGGGATGATCTTGTTTCAAAATTCATTAATCAATTCTTTCCTCCTTCAAAAACGACAAATCTTCGTAACGAAATCATGAGATTTCAACAAAGATTTGACGAATCGTTTTATGAGGCTTGGGATCGATTTAATGACCTTCTTCGAGCATGCCCACATCATGGATTTTCTGAATTACATCAGTTGGATACGTTTTACAATGCTTTGAATGCTAATGATCAAGACTCGTTGAATTCTGCTGCGGGTGGAAACTTTTTGGATAAGATGCCTCGTGAATGCTTGAGAATTATCGAGAGTAAATCCAAGGTTCGTAATTCACGAAACAAGGCAGTCGTTGCCAAAGTGAGTTCGAATTCATCTACTCCAGGAATTTCACCAGATGTTGCTGCTCTTACAACCGAAGTCTCTGAACTTAAGAATTTGATGAAGACTATGCTTATCGACAAACAAAAAGTTCAAGCTCCCGCAACCGTAAAAGCGGTCGAGCAGAGTTGTGTAACTTGTGGAGGTACTCACTCCAATTCTAGACCTCCGATGGTTTCAAACCAAATCCGACCTCCTGGTTTTCCTCCGATTCAAAACAATCAAAACCGTTTCAATCCAAATCAAGGAAATAATTTCAACCAAAATCGAGGAACCAATTTCAATCAAAACCGTAACTTCAACCAAGGACAAGTTTACCAACCTCCAACGATTCAAACCCCAGTTTATCAAGCTCCTACTCAGCAAATGCAAGGAGTTTCAAAGACCGATTTCGAGAATTATGTCAAGGCTAATGATGATGTGTTACGGAATATGCAAAATCAAGGCCAATGTTTACAAAACCAGATGACAAATTTAACAGAAATGCTTTCTAAGTTCATAACTTCCAACACCGCTTCATCTTCTAATTCAGGAACTCTTCCAAGTCAAACTGTAACTAACCCTCGTGAGCATGTCAATGCTATCACCACACGAAGTGGTAAGACTTGTGAAGGACCTTCGACTCCTCTTGTTCCTACACCCGTTGTTTCTATTCCTTCAAAGGAACCCGAACAAAACCCGGAGACGTCAATGGACAAAGTGCAAAAACCAAGTTCAGAAAATACCGCACAAGTCCACCCTCCAGAGGAAGAAGATTCCATTTTTATTGAAATTCCGAAACCAAAGGCTAAGAGAACTGTTCAAGAGCCAAATTCTCCAGAGCCTGATTCATATCAACCTAAACTTCCATATCCCGAGAGAATGAAAGTAAGAGAGAATGATAAACCCAGTGCTCAGCAGAGCAGGTTTATGAAGTTGTTTAAACAACTCCGTCTAGAAATTAGTTTAAAAGATGCTCTCATTAAAATGCCAAAATTCAACAAATGGTTAAGCACTTTATTAAGAAACAAAGAGAAACTTGAAGAAATCGCCATCACAACCATAAATGCTGAATGTTCCCTCATCGTCTTGAACAAAGTTCCCGAGAAGCTCGAAGATCCCGGAAAATTTCTTATTCTGTGTGCTCTACAAGAACTTGATAGGACTAGTGCTTTAGCCGATTCCGGAGCTAGCATAAATCTTTTACCTCATTCTATCTACAAGCAACTTGGGCTTGGAGCTTTGACTCCCACCCGAATGACACTCGAGCTTGCTAACCGTTCCGTTACGCACCCAATGGGTATAGCCGAGGATGTTGTAGTTAGAGTTGACGGTTTCACTTTTCTTGCTGATTTTGTAGTGGTTAATTTTAAACCAAACCCGAGAGTACCTATTATTTTAGGGAGACCTTTCCTTCGCACTACAAAAGCTCTCATTGATCTATACGAGGAAAAATTAACTTTAAGAGTAGGAAGCGATGAACTTGTCTTTTATGCTGAAAAATCTGAGAAAAGCAAGAATAAGCAATTTGCTCATGCTATTTCTGTCATTGATAATTTGAAAGATGAGCCATTTAGTGGCAGTACCACTAATCATTCTGATGCTCTTCCTCTTAGTTCTTCTCCGGTGAAGACTAGTGAAATTCTTGAGGAGTTCGCCGATGAACTCACTCTTTCTAGCCATGGAAGTTTCTTCTAATTTTAAGGAAGGTTATTTCGATTAGAAGGAGACGTAATTTTTCTTGAGAATCTGCTTAGTGATGATACCACCCATAATCTCGCTCCCAAAGTGATTTCCGATCATGAATCCATTCATAATTCTTCAATTACTTTTTCTCCAAGGAGTGATCCTCTTCACCATGAGTTCATCGGTGAACTTTTGACACCTCCTTCAAGGAATGATCATGAATTTGAGGAATATCTTAGTCTTATGACTATGCTTTGTGAAATTTCAACTTCCCGGTCACAGGAAAATGTTCATGCTAATCAAAGTTCAATTATCGAGTCTCTTCCCGTATCTCCTATTCCCGTTGAGGATAGTGACCCCGTTCAAGAAGAGATCGATATATTCCTCGTTCCAGATGATTTAATTCCACCAGGAGTTGAGAATGATGATTCCGAAGATGAAGATAATGAGTTACCTAACCTTGATCATCAAGACAACCCATCATCTCCTCGTCCTCCACCGGAACCACCGGACGTTTGTTTAGATTTTAAGCCCAATACGGCCATGAAGAATGATGAAGATTTTAACCAAGGAGAAATTGTTTTATCCATAAATGTTAAAGATGTCAATTCCTTCACATTTGTCATTTGGACTTTTCTTCCATTTTTTACCTACCCCGAGGATTCTCCTGTTATTCTCTCTCTCAGAAATGAGGACCTCGTTTTTGACCCTGGCATCTCTACTTTTCATTTTTCTCTTAAGCCAGTTCCATTTGCTCTCCCTAAGGACGAATGAATTCAGGGATCGAGTCAAGTTATGCGACTCGGTAACCAAAAACAAGCCGCTTCGTGGGAGTTCACCCCATGCCTATCCTTTTCTATTTTCTTTCTATAGTGTGTTGTGTTGTGAGGAGGCTTGTACTCTTCCGTTCTTTGTGTTTGTTGTTTGTACTTGTGATTGTTTACAGGATGAACCCAAATTTTCTGAAGACTCTCGTGTTTGGTGCTTTGTCCCGGTTTACTCGAGCTTCCTAGCCTTTGCTTGCCATTAGTTTGGGGAAATCCGATATCTTTTCATCTTATTGATTCACGTTTATCTTTGCATAATTAATAAACGGCTTAGATTTGCGTAGAGACCCGCTTTAAACATTGAGGACAATGTTTCGTTTTAGTTTGGGGAGGGAATTTATCGATTTGATGTGCCTACTTATTGTTTTGTTCTCACGTACCCCGTTTTCCCGCAAAAATAGCAAAAATCTCAAAATTTTTAAATTTTAAGGTTTTATTTGTAGAAAAATATAATAAATAAGTGTTTTTGTCACAATTTTGACTTTCTTGCTGGGTAAGAATAAGAGTAAATTTTGACCCGATCGAGCGTGTTGAGCTCTAGCTTGTTCCTTAACTTTTAGGCTAAGCGTTCGCTAATTCGCGAAGAACGAAAAATGATAGAGTTAAGTATGAGTAGGATGCTAAACAAGGATTATTTAGAAATCTTAAGAGCTCATGTATGTAACTTGTTGCTTTTTCTCCCATAAGCTCTTAACCGGATTAATATACGTGCTGTTTTTGGAGATTAAACTTAAATCAACAATTTTTATGTAATGTATAGCAAAAATTTCAGTCTTAGTTCAAATTTATACTTGAATTTTTCAAAAAGAAGTCTTCTATAAAAAATAATTAAAAAAAATATAATAAAAAATGAAAAAAAAATGATGAAAAAATGATGAAAATATAAAAAATGATAAAATAATAAAAAATAAATATAATAAAAGCTGTGGGCTGATAAAAGTTTACTACCTCTTGCCGGCTCACAACCGATGTGGTAGTCTTCTAAAGAAAGCCCATAGTAAGAATAAAGATCCGAGACTGATAAAAGTTTGTTGCATCTTGCCGGCTCACAACCGATGTTGCAGCCTTCTAAAAGGTCGAGGGTTACAATTGCAATAATGTCTAAATAGTTAAGTGTAAATTAATAATAAACTTCTTTTTGTTAAATTCAAATATGCTTTTGCACTTTGACTATTCTATTTTATAAGCTATGTATACCCGGGAAACCTGAGAGTTTTTGAAACCTAAGGTCCGTGAGTCCCGATACTAGTCTCTGTGGGGTGTCAAAAGCCTGGTCACTTAGCCGTAAGGTTGGGATGTGCCGAGACGAAAGTCGCTACATGGGATGATCTCGCCTTTAAACTCATTATTCTAAGGTGGAACGTAAAGCATAGTATGTTGCAAAAAGTTGATCCATGGTTGAAATTCAAGATAGCACACTCACTTAAGATATAATAAATGTCGGGAGTAAAAGGTTCACAAGTTGCAAATATGAGTAGTGTTAGCATCCTTACTGATATTTAGCTGTGATTTTGTTTTAAGCTTGGTTTGGATAAGTGAAAAGTCGGGAACGATGAATTTATCCTTTTTGGGGCATTCTCGGATTCGAAATGCATCTTGTTCTATGATCCCTAACAGTTATGGAAATAACGAAAGTCAAAATTATCTCAACTATATTATATTAAAAAAAATGAAAATAAGGTTTTAGAAAATTGGAAATAGGGGTGTCTTATAACTTGTGATTTCTTAATTTTTCCACAAAAATCTTTTCTACTTTTCAAAGGTTTAGTTTGGGGAAGTTTTGAGGTATTTGGTTATAAGGCATATAATATTGCGTGAGGACACGCAATCGCTTAGTTTGGGGAATTTTGATATGTGTGAATACACATATCCATTTTATATCAAAATAGACCCAATAAAGACCAAAACTGTGCATTAAAGGCTTGTATATTGCTTGTTTTGTCTTTCTTATTGTGTAGGTACGGATAAAGCAAAAATCACAAGAAAACAGTCAAAAGCGGACAAACACGAACACAAGAACGGAAGAGCACACAAAGAGCCGGAAGTTTTCTACAAAAAGGTCAAAAAGTCAACCTTCAGTCAACTTGGTCAACAAAAGTCAACATCACAAAGGACAAAATCCCAAAGTTTCAAAACCAATCCCTCATTTATAAACCAATTCACAAAAATAATCCTTAAAAGCCCTAACGGTCGTTAACTTTTATTTATAAAAGTTAACACTTGTTACTTTCTTTATAACAAAACACAACTCCAAGCCCATATCCGGCAAACCATATAACCAAGCCCATTTCATTTTTTTGTTTGAACCCGGCCCAAGTCAACGCCCGAAGTCAAATAAACAAACGCACCCTTCAGTTATAAAAGAAAAGGCGCGAAAGTTTGTTTTTACTATTCATTGTCACTCTCGTTTTAACCATGGATCAAAATCATAGGGCAAATGACAATTAAGGGCTTACAAGGGTAATTCAATGGCCTAAGTACACGCTGGCAGAGTCAAAACGTCATCAAATGCACCCTATTGGCCAATCCCAACATAGGAGCACACGGTGGCAAATGATGAAAGCACAAAATTGATGGGTTTTGCACTTGAGGTACTCACACAAGAAGCACAATCAAGTCTGACACACGGATGCCTCGTTGGCAATCCGTGTGAGACAATCTAATCCAAGGGCCAAGGATTGCTATCCAATGATTGAAGAAAAAGAAGGGTTGAGATGAGAGGAGCGTCTAACAAACTCCTGCTCCTAGAAGGAGTCCTAAACACCTTCAAATCTTCAAGAAACTACACCAATCTTTGCAAGAGGCAAGAGGATGGTGTTATAAAGCCTAAAATGAGTTGAATAATTTTGTGAGATGGTGATGGTGTTGGTGTATGAATTCGGCAGCCAAGGAGAAGAGAAGAAGGAGAGAAAAGTTTTTGAAGTTGGATGGTTATTTTGCATGTTATGGAGAAATGAAGAAGTATTATTGTGTTTTATGGAAAAATGGAAATGGTGGAGTGTGGGAAAGGGTTTGGCCGGCCATAGGGCCTTGGGGAGGCAAGAATTAATTATTATTTTTTGATTTTTGATTTGTAAGAGTTTAATTAAAGTGTAGGATAAGGTTATAAAAGAAAAAGTAAGGTTTAAGGTAGAAACGCGAGTTTTTAGCAAGAAAATTCGGAAACGCGAATCACAACGGAAAATGAAAATGATGAGAATTATAATTATTGGGGAATAATATGAGGTTAATAAATCACTTACGATGCGAAGACGGAATAGATTCCTAATTACGGCTTACGCAAAGCTAAGAACGCGAATTTCTTACTAAATCGGGTAAACGTAAAATTTAATAACTCGCTTAAAAATGAAAATAGAATTAAGGCTCGGGGTAAGTATTGACCTTAAATACGGAATGTTACATTTCAGTTGGAAGCTATATATACCCTTACATTTCACACACACAAGGAGTCTAGTTTTTTTAGCTTTTAGATAGTTAGTTAATTTTAGCTTTAGCTTATGTAAAGTTTCCATTTCCGTTTCCTTTTTCAAGTATTGTACTCAAAATTTCACTTAATGTAATCAAGCTTAGTCAATGAAAAATTTACTTCTCTTTTAGCACAATCTGTCATAAGCTCTCATGCTTATACCTTTGTTTATTAAGTTTCTTAATAAGCCAATACAAGCTCTCACAAGTCTATAAGCTTGTGATTGAGCTAATTGTTCACTTAATCTACTTAAACTATAAAATCAGACGAATTACTTTGGATTTTTGGAAGTATAAGCTTAAGGAAGGGAGGCTAGCAAGGGATGAGCCTCCAAGGACTTTTACTGGCTTATCTTTGATAAGCCATAGCTGTTGATAAGCTCATTTGAGCCTAATAGCTTTTGTTTAGCTAAAGCTACTAGTAAGTCTTCATTTACTTTTCTTGTTTTAAGATTTCTAGCTTAAGTTTGCTTAACTGATTATCGTGCTTATTTTAGCTTATCTAATTGCTTATTTGTGCTTATAATTGTTTAGTTGAGCTTATTAATCATGCATTTTAATATGTTTTTAGCTTTTGTAGCTTAGATCATAGTTTACTTTTTAACTTGTCTTAAAATCATAAAAAACCAAAAATAAGTAGTTTAGCTTTTAGGTTCTTAAATCTAGCTTATTTAGTTGATGATTTGTGTTTGATAAGCTTGTTATAAGCTAATGGTTATCTGGTATTAAGGATTTATTCACTAGTTTCTAATTTCAAGAGCCTAATGAAATCTGCCATAGTCTAAAGGGGTGTTTGGATTAATGCTAATTGACCTTCAAAAGTCAAAGTTAATTTGTGTTTTCATTTTGGTCAGTTAGATTTTCATAATGGATTAAGCTTTAAAAAGGTTTGCTAGGTTAGTTTAAGCTTAAAATCATTTTGAGGGGCAATATGCTTATCTCTGCACCAGGGGATTAATTGAGTTAAGTTAGGAAGAGTATTTTTGATCCAAGTTGTTATAGCTTTGTTTGTGTTTGAATTGTGTTCAAACACACTCACTTTGAGTGTGTAATGCAGGTATAACCACTAAGGTAACCTGCATAATAGTTTTTGCCCCTTTGTCAATTGCATCAGCAGTAGTAACTTCAGTTACTACTGCTGTCTTCTTAAGCCTCAATTAAGCTAGTATTAGTAGGACTTAGGATCTAAAATTCAGTAGGTTTATAGATTACACATAGCTTAATATAGATTAAAACTTATTTTTCATTTTCTAGCTTATTATCTTAGGTAAATCAGCTTTAAAAGTTCATCAAAAATCCTCAAAAAGCCAAAAACAGTAGTATCTAGGGGTTAGCTTCTTAATTTGAATTTCTAGCTTATAGTACTTGTTTTTATGATTTGGATTATTAGCTTATAGATAGGTAATTAAGTTTTCAAAAGTTTAGAATCTGAAATAGCTTATTGTGCTTTTTAGCTTAATATCTTTTTGAGCTTTTAAGAGTTAATTCCTGAGTTAGCTGTTTTTATCTCTAAATTCAGTTATCTTATGATGTTGTTAGTTTAATTAGCTTTTCAAATTTAGATACTAGGCATCATAAGCTTCTTAGAACAGCTTTTGTTTTTAAAATTGAGCTTATAATGAATTGTGTGCAAGCTTTTTAGTCAAAATAAGTTTTTAAGCCCTCAAAAGGCAACTTTCTGTAGCAACCACCTTCATAAGCTCTTTTAGAGCTTATCTTTGAGATTCAGCTTATAGTTTCTTCATTAAAAGTGCTTTAAAAAGTGTCTACTTTCAATTTGAGCTTTTACTTTTCAAAAATAAAAAAAAAAAATGGGTGTTAACTCTTACTTGAACCCGGTTTTAAAATTATAAAAAAATAGTTTTTAGTTTTATAAAAAGTACTTTTAGGTTTACATTAAGAAAAATCATTTTTACCCCTTTTAGATTTTAATTTTCATTTTTGAGATTTTATTTTTAATTTTAAAAATAGGATTTTAATTTTAAAAATAGTTAAAAATAGTTTTCTAAGTTTTTATGTTATTTTAGACTTTTCTAAGTTTAAAAATCATTTTTCTTAATTTTTAGGACTTAATTTGCTATTTTTTAGGATTTAATTAGATTAAAATAGTTTTTAATTCATAATAAATTCAAAAATTATCAAAAAAATATTTTTTCTTTTTCCTAAAATTTTCTTTTGTCCTATTTTAGGTTTAGAAATTTAATTTGCATTTTTATAGTTTAATTTTGTCTTATTTGCTTAATTATCGCGTTTTATTTGTTCCCATTAATTGTTTTAAGTGCTTAATTGTTTTTGTGTGCTTATTTTACTTGTTGCTTTAATTTAGTAGCTATAGATAAACAAAAATATCTTTTCTCTCATTCAAATCATAATCCAAGCTAAAGCGTGGTTTCAATTTCACAAGTCGCTGGGGAAACGACCCGAGAAAGCATACTTCCCTGTTAAATATACGTATTATATTATATTATATATATTTTGAAGGATTTCCTTTTTACCTTTGACCTCAAGGGTAAATTGGTAATTTTCCATCGTATTATATATGTTAATATATTTTACGTGTATAGATTCTAGCAAATCAATGAACAACCAACACCCTCTCTATGTGTAGAGAGGGCTTTTATACAAAGGGTATTGGCCGGCCATAGGCCTCATAAGAGGCTTTCCATGGGCATTTGGCCCGGTTAGCTTTCTAACTTAACCTTTCGACTTACTACGAGCTACGACTAACTATATTGATAGTGACCGACACTTTTTCATATTTATAACAATCTTCCCCTAAGGGAGGTCACTCCAATTTACAAGAAACTTAAACCTATCATACTATGATTCAACTTTAGTCTTGAGCTCGTAGTCTTTAACTTCAATCTTTAACTTGTGATATGTTGTAGTGATCATTGACTTTAGGCTTGAGCTTGTTCTAATAGGCTTGACTTGTATGTGAATCTTGAGCTTCTTTGAGATCATCAACCAAGCATAATCTCTTATCATCATCTTGTGATCTTTTGCCTTCTTGTGATCTTGTGACTTCTGGACCAACTTCTCATACTGTTGTTGTTTCTTGGACTTGAAAGCTTAAATAAGACATCTTTCTTGAAATTCTTTAACTTTAACACTTCGTCACTTTATGGAGGATGTACGGTATCAACTTAATACTTGGTCTCTTTAAGAAATACGTATGGTATCAGAGTAGCGGAAGTCTTGAAACATGTACTTGAGATTTCATGATGTCTTTCTATATGTCGGTCGAGTATGAGCATGTGGTATTGGCTTCGACTTGTTATCGGGAAACTGCTACCACCATCAAGAAATCTACATAAGTGGGTTGTAACAACCATGGTTCCTCATTATTTAGTATAAATACTGCCTGTGATCAGGTAGAATTCTAAAGAATCTCCTTGATAGGGTTTCGCAGCTGCACTAGCCGTTCTCATTACCAGAGCGTCTCAAAGCAGACAACACGGTAAGAGTGAACCGGTAAGTTACTCTCTTCCTAATTAAGTTGTCAATTCGTGTTCAGCTTTCCTATGTCCAAATACCCTTGTGAGGCTTCCCATTGACATAAGATTGAAAATCAATCTAGAAAATCAGTCGGTGTGTCAAAATGCAAACGATTTTTATGACACACCAATAGTTTTATCTTTTTCAAAATTCATTCGTCAATTCATAACCTGGACCGAATCGATATCCAGTATCATAAGTTTTATCCGTATAGGATCTCACAAGTCACCTACCAAGAGCTTGTTTGATGTTGGCTCAAGCAGGATTTCCATCTTCACTGTGAATACTTAAGTATCACTCGGATGTTCTGGCAAAATTTTAAGGATAATGCATAAGACTCTTAATATATTTCTTGTTTTTCACATTGTGTGAATTAGCAAGCATAATTTTGACAAGTGTCCTAATGAGATTTATGGATGATCTCTTTTGGCTCTAGACTCAATAGTGCACTTTGTTTTAGTGATCGGAGGCTAGAGCAGACTGCCACCTTTTCAATACCAACTAACTCGGAGTGAGAAAGTTGATAGAATTGCGTGTAATCTCCGTGAGAAATGAAAAAGAAATCTTTTGAGAGATTCTGAATGGCTAAACTCGAGGTGAGAAAGTTGATAGAAAATTGTGTGTAATCTCCATGAGTTAAAAGAAACGTTAACTTTTGAAAGATTTGAGTGGCTGGGGGTGTGTGTGCATTGCAATCATTGGGGTCCATGATGTCAGTCGTCGCACAATATTAGCAATCATCTTGTGATGTCTTGACAGCAGATGTTTGACTAAGTTTCTCCTAAGTGTAAGGAGGGTTCTCTTTGTTTTCACCTCTTTATCTTAACTTTTCCTTTTTTATTCTTACCCTTCAACGCTTAACTAAGGAGACTGTTCATAATCTAGTACCTTGTTGGGTTTGTTCCAGTACTAGCTCTATCTCAGTCGACACTTTTCCCTTAATCTCACGTTACTCCTTTTTTCATACCTAAGGACTTCTACACTATCTAGTGGAATATCCCCTGGGTAGAAACCTCCGGTTCTGGGTGGATCATGGGAATGGATACCTGAAATTAACCACCTTATAACTCCAATACAGTAATTTAAATGGTCGGTCTTTGGTACTTCCACATTTCAACCATCCTCTTTTATATGTGCATCAATTAATTAAAAGAGTTTAGTACATATATGTGATAGCGTACACATGATATCTTAAAAATTACCTTATTAGACATATATTTTACACTCATCATTTTCTCCCCTTATAAAAAATATTAAATATTTTAATATTTTGGATATTAATTGATTGAAAATATATATGCATTCAGGGAGAAAAATTGTCCAATTATTAACAAGCCGATTATTGGAACATTTTAATGCCCCCCCCCCCCCCTCAAATTATGAGGGTATTATATGGTGTTTGAGTATGTTAATTTGAAAAATTTTGAATTTACTAAGAAATTCTTAAAAATTCATATTCAAACACTATATATGCCTAATTGTTAAGTCCAAATACATTATATACTAGTCAAAGAAGTTTATGATATAGAAATGTCCTTATGAGACGAACACAATATGACAAAGTCATATTGTTTGTTGAAGAAGCCGGAGGTCGGTTCCGTAGTACCTCACACCAACAAACTTTTCGAGGCTCCTCGTCATCCTTTTTTCTTTCATCTGCTTGTCAATCGCCTTGATCATGATAGTAGCTCTTTTCTTTTCCAATGTAATCCATCTTCTCTGTGGCAAGTACTCCATTTGGATATTCTTAGTGATGTCATCCATTGAAGTTTGAAGCCCAGTTAATGTCTTATTACTAAACTTGTAGAGTTCATCTGATCGCATCAACCTGTTTCTCTCTTTGTTGTCAACATAAATGAATTTGAGGGTCTTGATATGGAGTGTATGGGGCCCTTTTCCTGATTTTGGGTTTGGTAGTTTCTGGCATGGTGATGTTGATCTTCTTCTGGTAACTTTCGACTCCCAGTTGAAGATCTTTGACTCGCTTATGAATAACCAAGGCTTTGGTGAAGTCATTCTCTAACGCTAATTGCGAAGAAAAAAAAAAAATTTTTGTTTAAAAAAAAAAAAAAACAGAAACCCCCCCCCCCCCCCCCCCCCCCCCCCCCCCAATACCCCCCCTATACTCCAAAACCCTGAATCGGAACATCATCACCCGAGAGATTTGTGAGTCGGTTCTGAACAACAAGGAGTAGCATGTCCTCGATGTCATTGATACAAAGATGTAGAAAGTTGCCTTCCTTGAATGTGTAAAGGTCATTATCGGCTCTTACTACAATCTCTTTCAGATACCCATAGCTATGTTTCCTCATTACCTTAACCTGAGTTACTGCCAGAATATGTTTCGTAGAATATACATCATGTCTTGATTCTAGGCCCCGTGTATAACCGTAGAATGACTTACGTTGATCTCTCCAATGAGAAACAAGTTCATGTTTATCCATAGGTGTACTTTACAGGACTCCAAATGTTGGAACACTGTCTTAATGCCTGAGGATAGATCATGTGTGCATCATTTGTCTTTGTTAAAGAAGTCGTGTAGGTCATAGTCGAAATTTCTCCTTGTAGATACTCGAGATCTTTGTTGAAGAAATAATCAACCGGTACCATTTGACGATTCCTATTCATGACTAAAGGTAGGGGTTTGGTAAGATCAAATGGATAATCACCGCCTTCTGGGTTCTCTAATCCAGTTTTTCTAAAGAGCATTGTAACATTCGCTTCAATGTGGTCATATTCCAACCTCAGCATAATTGTTACATGACCTTGTAGATAAGTCTGTGAAAGTTGGTCTATCAGGGTTTCTGAGTAAGATTGGTGATTTTTAGGCCATTCATGATGTATGCAGAGAAGTCTATAGGAGTGCTTATCAATTCATCAAAGGTCTTTGACGATTTATTAGCAGAAGATGCAAGAGTCATTAAACAGTTTTGAGTAGGTCCTTGTTGTGGAGTCTTTCCGTCATTCCAATCAGGATTATTGGGTTCTTGAGGTCGTTTAGGTTTGGTAATCCAATCACGTTTAGATGAGACCTTTCCCTTGGGTTCTTCATCATTATTACCCGGGTTCTCCTCTTGATCTTATGGCATATCCGAATCTCCAACCTCAAATTCTGGTTCCTCTGACTGAACAGACTTTCCAGAAGATTTTGATTAAGTCTGGGCGCCTTTGGATGAGCCGAGGAGTGCATTCATTATACTTACTTTCAGTTCTTTTGACGGTTCTGATCCTTGTTAGTCTGTCCTCTCTTTCACACCCTCGTCTGTTCAGGTGGAAGAGTCTTCATTCATTATCTTTTCTTTTGGCTTCGCTTCACTATACGAATACACTTTTTACATAGTAGAGACAGAGAGTCTTGTACGAGATCTTAAGATTTTATCTATCCTTTATATACATTCTCTGTGTTCAAAGAGCAGCACACACCAATATGATTAATTTTTATCTATTGCTGTCATTCAGAATCTTCTTCAACTCAAATTCTGTAAGCGTTGCAACAGCCTCTTATATGAAGATTGTGGTTGAGAAGACTCCTTGGCTAGAACAACCTCTTCAAGTGACTTAGTAACCATGCGTTGGATCTCTAGAGGAGCAAAGTTAGATACTTCCTATGGCAGAATCTGAGGAAGTTAAATCTTGACTTGCTCAGTGATCCTAGCAGTAATGGATGCCGAAAGGTAGCTCATGAACTCGTCTCTGGTGGCTCCGAGTCTTGAGTCTAGATGTTCATCTACTAGAGCAGTCACTTAAGTTTTAAGAGGATTGTCCTTTTTGAATTCAGAAACATCTTTCCTTAAAGCTGAGATACTGTTGTTGAATTAGAAGACGGATGCGAAATTAGGGAGTGTTGATTGAGGATTTGTAGCTTCAGTTGTTAGTGGTGGTGTGGATATTGATTGTTATGGTGGAGGAGTGAAGGATGGTAATGATTGTGGGATGATGGTGGAGTATACTGGTAAAAAATCGGTGATAATCGAGACAGGTAAGGGGTGTGGGTGTTTGCTAGCTTGGTACTTCATAATGGACGTGAACATATACATTGGAGAAACAATTTCTGCATCAGTATAGGGAAAATCTGAAAATTTTAAGAATTTATATGCCAAGTCGGATGAGTGAGAAGAGCTAGTAACTGGGACTTCAGTCTTCTGTGGAACAGTAGAAAGTGTTACATAATCATCTTCTATGACTTGAGAGATCTCCGAATTTTCATTGCCTTGTTGAATGTTAGTCAATTCAGCATCGGTACCCTCCTTTTGAACCATCTCATCATCAGCTTGAACTAGTTTATTCAGCCGTATATCCACATCACCGTATAGCTGAGTGGTAGTATATTCCATCTCTTCATCTTCATTACTATTAGCTTTATCAGTAATCTTTGCTTCATCTTCATCATCAGAATCGTTGGACGAGGTTTTAACAAACTCATCCTCCTCTTCTTCTTCATCATCTTCATCTTCTTCTTCATTCTCTTGATGATCAGATTCAGAATTCATTTCATTTTCATCAGTTTCATGCTCATAATCTGACCCTTTTTCATTGTCAGATTGGGTATTTTTATCATCACTGTCATTCTCTTCATCACTTCATTCACTTCTAGAGTCTTGTTCATTATTACTGTCATCTTCATCATTTCCCCAAGATTTAGATTCACTTTCAGATGATTCTTCTTCAGTCACATCGAGAACCCCTGATTTAACACCAATTCCTTCATTTGGAGCAATTTTGGTAATAGTACCAGAACCACTTGGATGAGTCTTGTAAAAGTCCCTCAAGCTCTTCTTTCTAACTTTTTTATACTGAGCTTCTTCAGTTAATGCCACTTCAGAGAGCAGATCAATTCCTTTGCGCTTCTCAACATTCATCTTTTCCTTCTTCTTAGACAATGGCATCTTAGGAGTTTCTCTAATGACAACACATCGTGCTGGAGCCTTAGTAGACTTCTTTGCAGGTATCTTTACTCTCTTTGATTTCTTCGTAGGTTCTTCAGGTGAAATTAAGACAGTAGAGAGTAGAGGAGATGCAGGCTTCTTGAACTTTCTCGCCTTCTTAGGAGGTGTAGCTCCTGTAGCAAAACCAAGGTAAGTCTTGTAAGCTTTGGTTTCCTTCATCTCAAGACTGGTCAAAGATTCAGGAAGTAAAGCACCATAGATTTGAGTTGCTTCTTTTGCATAGACAAATCTTAAAGTGTTTATCAGATAGTCTTCCTTAGAGGTATGCATCCTGATCTTGTTTCTCTAGGAGACTGTCTTGTCTTGAGTAAGGAAGTAGTGAATGATAACTTTGGTGAATCAAGGGTAGTACATCTTCTCTTGATTTTTATAGGCTCTGTTGTCAATCTAGTAAATAAAATCTTCCCATAGTAGTTCAACATAGTCTACATTCTTCTTATGGTACATACCCTAAAGGATTTGTGCTCTGGAGCGACGAAGCTTGTCAAGACCAGTTGTCTTTCCAGATAAACTTTTGTTGATGAGAGCAGCATAAAAGTCTCCAAGGTTATGCTGTTACTGATCAACAACAACATCATTGAGTGAATTGATTTCCCCAGTGTGACCAAGTTCTCTTAAGAAAGAAACAATTTCTTCATCATTAGGAAGTGCATCAAAGTCTTGACCCTGTACTCTAGGGCAGATCTTAAAGATATCTCTGAAGATTTCTAAAGTGAGTTTGAATCTCTTCCTTTTGTCTATTAATATGTAAAAAGTGTTATGCTTATAAACAGAATCCCATAATTGGTGCATGTAAACTTTCAGAACATCTACAGTGATGAGAAATGCAGAGTAGCATGGAGTGAGAGCAAGAGCATCCAGAACGACTTGAAATGTGGGTTCTCTTTCCAATCTTAAGTCTTTTCTCCTTGGGAACAAGTTCAAGATCAAGTTTGGTTTGTTGAGCAGTAATGGAAGACATGATTCTGCTAAGATTTGTCACATACAATTCATATACAAGCAAATATATATATATTACTGAAAGACCATTCTAGTTCTTGAAGATTGATTATAGATGCAACACTTGATTTACACGGGAATTATGAACACAGTTACTAGGCAAAATATTGGACACAATGAGACAGGAGTAAACACATATCATAAATCCTTGACATATCCATATCTTCTTTCATTTTATTCTTACTCAAACACAACTAAACTATAGGCAATCTATTGAAACAATGCATGCACTAAGATTTCTAAGGAAAAACAAGACCTAAATTAATCACTAAGTTATAAGTTAAGGTTTAATTATACTTAGATTAGGTTACGAGATTTGATTACCAAGATTACGAGATTAGTTCTTCTAGAAAAAATCATGTATAGATCACCCTATATAAGTGTATAGTTAGCCAGTGTTGACCCATGTGTATAGTTCGCCTATACAACCATGTATAATTCGCCTGTATTAAGCCATGTGTATAGTTTGCCTATGTATCCGTGTATACTTCGCCTGCATTAACACTAGTGTATAGTTCGCCTATGTATGTATAGTTAGCCTGTGTTAACATTAGTGTATAGTTCGCCTATGTATACACGTATAGTTCGCCTGTGTTAAAAACCAGTGTATAGTTCGCCTATGTGAAGACGTATAGTTCGCCTATATAACACTTACACCAACATTTTACACCTTTTCAAGCATCACTATCCATCTTAACATGATCACATAGCATCTAGGAAACATTTTAACACATTTAACTCATGAATTAACCACAAAAATCTTGCCTTTTGACTTATTCTTCTCACATAAACACAAAAACCCAAGATATTCAAGATTTTAACATACTAAGATGTTTAAGGACACTCAAATTCACACAAACAGTTATTTAAGCAATTCTAAACCCAAACCCATGAACTTTTACAAGTTCTTCACATTTTCATTGTACGATATCAAGAATCACCTGAAAATGTTGAGTACTCTATCCCATAAAACTATTATAGGTACATCATCCTGACCCCTATAGGACCAAAACCCCTCAATCAATCTAACATTTCATCCACTTTTTAGGGTGACGAAAGTTAGGTCAAATTTTAGGGGTTTTCAAGAATAATTCCAAGATTAGGTCAGATATATGGAAGTTTTAACATTAATACAAGTGTACCTTTAGATTAAAACGAAGATTCAACGAGTTCTTGAAGGTTTTAAAGATTCAACAATGGAGGTTTAAGGTTTTTGTGAGAGTGGCGAGTGTGGGAAACATGGTAATGGGTGTTTATGTTTAAAACTTTTTGGGTTTTGGCATAGATGCCCCCTAAGGTTTACTAGAGCTTCAATATTCCTAATAAATTTTACTTAAGGTATAATTAAGTTTCCCAAATGGCAAAACTAGTCCCTAAAGTTTAGTTATCAAGATTAGATCTCACATTTTGCAATAATACCCTTAAAGAATTAAACACATAACAAATAAAGCCTGATTGAGTTAAAATTAATTAACTCCCTTTTAATTATTCACTCTTTATTGTTTAAAACCGTTTCCTTTTATCACGAATTGACTTTTTTGAAGAAGATATTTGACATTTTATCCCCCTCAAACAATGACCCGTTTTCTATTTAAAGAGCTGTAGTCGTTGTTTGAGTGGTCAAATGTCTTTAAAAATGATTTTTTCTGATGAATTTCCATAGATGATTATATTATTTTTGAAAATCAACACCCAAGAAATAAGATTTCTCTTATTTTGACACATAAGCGTACTGACACGTACACTTATGGAATAATAGAAGCACGTTTTTTGTTTTGAATGAAACGTAATTCACCAAGCCTTTGAATGAATATGAAGTAATTCATTCCCGAGAAAAATAAATTTCCCGTTGTGAGGTCAAGTTTTCTTTTTGAAATACTTGCCTTTAAGATGATGACCGGGTTGCTATCCAAAATAATAGCAGGCCATTTTTGGCATGTTTTAAAAGCTTTTGAACTTCTGCTCGAACTTCATTTACAGTCTCATATCATTATTAAATGACATTTCTAAGGCCGTAAATGTTATCGAATTTCAGAAGCCATGCCAAAGATACATATTTTTTTATTTTTCTGATTTTTTAATTTTTAATTTTATTTTTGAAAAATTTATATAAAAGAAGAATATTTTTGTGTTTTTATGTTTTCTTATGTACATATGATACAGGATATGAGTTACCACCATCACTCGTCCGTTTCCTCTACCAGGCATTTCAACGTTTCCGGAGACATGCTTCTCATACCTAGATTTTCGATCAAGAAGTTAAATCTATCTCGTGGCAAATGTTTGGTGAAGATGTCAACGAGTTGGTATTCAGTCCGGACAAAGTATAGCTCTACGATTCCATTCTCCACTTGCTCCATTATAAAATGATAGCGAACATCGATATGCTTGGCTCGTGAGTGTTGAACATTGTTGCAGCATAAAGCAATCACACTCTTGTTGTCATAGTACAGAGGAATCTTATTGAATTGAAAGCCATAATCTGTTAGCTATAAACGCATCCACAGGATTTGAGCACAACATCCAGATAAGGCAATATATTCAGCCTTTGTACTTGAGATAGCAGTGCTCTTTTGCTTCTTTGGAAACTAGCTAACATGTTTGTTCTCCTAAGTAACTGAGCGTGCACTGATGTATACGTCTAGTATCCTGACACACATGCGTGGTCGGGCATCTGAATATGCTGTCAGCTGACATATCGATGTCTTCGAGTAACAGAGGACCCTTGTTGTGATGGTTCCCTAAAAGTATAGAATGATACGTTTTACCGATTGTAAATGCTTTTCGGTAGATTTGCCTCATATCGAGCACATAAGCAGACTGCATAGATAAGGTCAGGTCTACTAGATGTAAGATACATAAGGGATCCAATCATGCCATGGTAAAGTGTAGCATCAACTTGTTTCCCCTGTAGATCTTCATCTAATTTATTCTTTTTAACCATGGGTGTGTCAACAGAATCAATAGTAACCAAACCATATTTTTTAACAATTTCATAAGCATATTTAGATTGGTTTATAAAGATGTCTTTATGACTTGTAATCCTAAAAAGAATGACATCTGCCCCATCATTGACATCTTAAACTTAGTGGTCATCTGATTAGCAAACTCATTACACATGGCAGTATTAGTGGATGCAAATATTATATCATCAACATAAATTTGCACCAGTAATAAGTCGTTCCCAGCTTGCCATGTGAAGAGTGTTGGATCAACTGCACCTTTGGAGAAATGTTGTGAGATTACAAAGCTTAACAGATATTTCGTACAATGGCACGTGGTGTTGTTTGAGACCTAGAGGTGCCTTTTTCAGCTTCGTACCTGTGATGGGTTGTCCTGATCATAAATCCTTCTTGGTTGAGCAAACGTAGACATCTTCTTGAGCTCGCCATTTATGAAAGCAGTTTTGACGTCATTAGTTAGGATAGTCATATTTTATGGAGTGGCATTTGATACGGAAGATACGGATGACTTCCTATTCTAGCAACCGTGCAAAATTAATCTCGAACATCATTCATCTTCCTTGCCTTAAATCCTGAGACAACTAGTCTAGCCTTATTCTTTAGTACCCCTCCAAATTCATCCGTCTTTATCTGGACACGGCACCAATTCCCAAACGTGTAGCCTTTCAAATTCGTGAATTTCTTCTTGCATTGCATTGATCCATGACGGTTCGGTCATTGCCTGTTTGAAGTTCTTTGGTTCTACAGAAGTTAGGAAGGCATCAAAATAACACCACATGGCGTCAGTTTGGAGTTGCTTTCTCGTAGAGAAAGAGCGAGAAGGATTGCCGATCACGTTTGCTATAGGATGATCCTTAGTCTATCTACCAAGGTGTTCAAATAGAGTGTGGGTTTGTCTCACATTCGATGATGATCCTTCAGAAGTGACGTCTTCATAGAAGGATTCATGAAGTAGATCATCACAAAAAATTAGTGTTTTTGGTGATTGTTCAAAACCTTGAGAAATGATTGGAGAATGTTCTTGTTCTTGTGATGTTGGAATACTTGTTGATGAAGCATCCTGGTTAATTGAAGTAGACACAGGAGAATCAGCTAATACTTTAGCTCTTAGAGCGAGAGCTTCTTGAACTGGAGATACAGCAGCTGGTGGAGGATTAAAGTATTCATCGAACGTTGGTTGAAGCAAACGATCCCAGTCATTTCTTATTGGTGGAATACAAGGTTGTTGAGAAACAGGGTTTGATACGAGTCCTGTACTAGATGTAGCAGGAGTCATATGTTGAAGTCCGGGTCCTGAACTGAATTGTTCAGAAGCCATAGCTGTTATCTCATCGAACGTTACATGAATTATTTCAGTAATAATCCGGGTTCTTTTGTTATAGATTCTGAACGCTTTCTTTGCAGGAGCGTAACCAACAAAAATCCTAATGTCTGCTTTTGCATCAAATTTTCCCAGATCGTCATGGTCATTGGTGGGATAACAAAGGGAACCAAAGACATGAAAGAATGATAAGTCTGGTTTCTTGTCTTGCATAAGCTCGTATGGAGTTTTGTTTTATCGGTGGCGTAACAAAGAACGGTTTTGGGTGTAACAAGCAGTATTGATAGCTTTAGCCCAGAGAAATAATGGAGCTTTAGAAAATATTAGCATTGTACACGCAGCTTCTACTAGAGTAAGGTTACGCCTTTCGACCACACCATTCTGCTGAGGAGTGCGAGCTACAGAAGTTTGATGCGAGATGCCAACATTTTCATACCATTCACGAAGTGTCTGATTGACAAATTCTGTTCCATTATCTGTTCGAACATTCTGGACTTTGGTATTCAAACGAACTTGTATGTTTTTAATACATTTGATGATGGCCGCAGGAGCTTCATCTTTTGTCTTTAAAAATCTAACCCAGGTAAATCTTGAGTAATCGTCGACTATCACTAAGATATACCTTTTCTCGTTAATACTAGCCACACGCATCAGGCCACACAAATCCATATGCAAAAGATACAGTTTCTCTTGGTTAGTGTCTTTAGTTTTGGGTTGATGAGAGGTTTTCTTACTTTTCCCTAATGCACATGCTGAACACAAATGATCTTTCTAAAATTTAAGCCTAGGAATTCCTCGTGCAAGACCGTCTTTAGCTAGCTTGTATAAAGTACCGAAGTTGAGATATGATAATTGACGGTGCCATAACCAGCTCTTAGTCTTTGACGCTTTAGATAGAAGAATGATCAGATATGATCGAAGCATGTCATCAAGAGAAATTGTGTACAAATTTGTGTCACGGGACCACAAAAGTAGATCAACACCTTCTAAATTGCGAATGAAGCAAGTGTTTTTCCGAAATGCAACTTCAAGATCCACATCACAAAATTGTCTAACCAAAAACAAATTATGTCCAAGCCCCTTAACGTAGTATACCCTTGAGATAACAACATTTCCCAGCTGATAGTCACCATACCCCATAATCCTTGCAATCTGGTCGTTCCCGAATCTAATAGTACCCAGAAATTTACTGAAAAAGTTCATGAGCTGAGAGCGATTCCCTGTCATGTGTTTCGAACATTCGGAGTCCAGATACCAGAGTACAATCTGGACAACCTGTCATGATAAGAGAAGAAGACGATGGAATATCTGTAGCATTGGATCCCCAAATTTGATTGGGTTCTGAGTGGTTAACATTCTTAGATTCTACAATCTTAGCTACTTTACTCGAACCTAAATTTCTAACATTTTTTGGTTTCCTGCTATAGACTTTTATCTCTGGTTTTTGTATTTCAACTGAGTGGGGAGTGATTTGCTTAGGAGGAACTACGTTAGTGGAAGTGATCCTAGTTAAAGGGCACGATTTACCAACTATAGTGAAGATTCTGCCTGTTGGTTTCCACTTAAATCCTACTTTAGTGAATACATGACCCGTAGGTTTCCAAATATTTTGCTTTTTATGTTTCTTAGCAGATTTAGAATGTTTATTCCCATTTTGCACAAGATCAAGAAGACATTTATCATGAACACCATCAAACATAGATTTATTACAAGTAGCACAGATAATATCAGAATTCGCATTTGACAATGAATGCTTAACATCAACATCAAAAACAGGTTTAACAACATGATTTAATTTACTTACTTTCCTAGATTAGGCTTCTACTTTATTCTTCTTGTTCCTACTTGGTGGTTGCGAGATCCTATCATTCTTTTTATTGCCTGGAGGCTTTGATCCGCAAATACTAGTAGAACACTTCACTCCTGTAGAAGACAACACAGGTGTGTTAGAATCTGACGTATTAGAAGACTCTACCTGTTTAATGTTGCTTGAGGATGTGAGAGGTTCAACAAGCCTAACTTTCTTGACATTGTTCATGGGTGTGACAACAACCTTCTTAGTACTAGGTGTTATCGCATTGGGGCACGTATCTTGAACATATACAAGCAACTCCTGAATTCTTGTGGTATACTTACAAGCAAGGTCTAAATCGCCATCTAAAGGTTGTTTCGCCTTAACTTGTTTGACTATTCCCCGAAGAATATTAGCTTGTTCTTGAGTGTTCCTAAGATAGTTTATGTGAACTTCCCTATTTTGCAATAACCTAGGAGGCAACGGTACTAAATCAAGCTTGAACATGCCTGGAGCAATAGTGGTGGCAGAAGGTATATGTACAACATTTTCAACAATTTCTTTCCCTTTTGATTTTCGTAAATTGTTTTTCAATGATGTTATCACAAAATCCTTATCTTGAATTTGAGCTTTTAAATCCTCATTTTCCACAGATTTTAAGTTCAGTTTGTTAATTAAAGAGTCACACTGTTCTTTATGACGAACACGTGTCTGTTTGATTGAGTCAAACTGATCTTTAAAAACCTGTTTCACATGATTTATTTCATTCCAAAGTTGCTTGTTTTCTGAAAGTAATTTTGCCACACTATTCTCCAATTCCTCATTTATGGGCTCAAGATCACATTTATCATGATGAACATTCTTTTCTTTAGTATTCTTTTTCAAGGATTTGATGGTATCCTTCAACTTAGAAATGGTCGTGTCTTTGTCTTGTAGCCGAGCTTTCAAATCATTGATTTCAAAATATTCTTGAATTTCAACAGCATTTTGATTAACGCAAGATTCATCGTTTTGAAAAACTTCTTGTTTTAATTGCATTGACACTTCGAGAGAAATACAATGTTTTTCAAGTTGTGAGTGATTTTTCAAAAGATCATTATATGCTTGTTTTGATTTGGAAAGCTCAGCATCAAGATTCAAACACTTCACACAATTCACAATTCACACATTTGCATTTTCACATTCACATAATGATTATTCAAAGACATAGAATTCATCACAATTATCAGAACATTTTGAGACATGAGTTTTTGTAAGAGTCGATCATTTTCCAAAAGAATTTAGTTCTTAGCAATTTCCAAAACTTTTTTATCAACTAAAAAAATGTTGAACAGAATAGGCTTTCCATTTGATCAAAAACTGTTTGTACTTCCATTATTTCATTTAGAAGATCTTTATCAAACACATTGAAGATGTCTTTTAAAGATTTTAGAAATGGAATAATTTCATTGTTAAAAATAGCTTTTGTATGTTCAAACCCCCATTCACCTTCTTCAAGAGCACTAGGTGTTGTCCTCTTCTTTACCACAGAGTCAAACTGGGTGAGGTGGAATTTAAGCTTTTTAAGGCTTGCATTCACCAAACTCACCTTAGGTAGTTCACTGGGAACATCCACTATGACAAGTGGTGTGTAAGAAGGTTCAATGGAAGGATTGGATATACGTGACCAGAAAGCCTGTTCAGCTGACAATTCTTGTTGTGGAGAGAAACATTTTCCGAAATCATTAATTAATCAATTTAACTTTTCTACATCATCTAGGTTTCGAATGGAGAAAATATTTTGTGATTACTTCGGGTTCCTTTGTTTTTTAGACTTTTTGACGACTCTCTTCTTCCAAAATCAATGTTTCATTCATCATCAATCCTCAGGCCATATCAACATGAGTAGTACGACTTACATCACCATCATACAAGGTTGGTTTTATCCGCTGAGCTTTCTTAAGGTAAAACGGAATTTTGATATACCCAGGAGCTTGCTTGTTGTGTGTAATTATCGTAAAAGCTTTATGGCTTGTTAAAACATATGCATGTCCTGAGCAGATTGGACCACATTTACAATGATATTATCAAGTTTCTTAATCTTCTTTTCCAAATCAATTTCAGTCTCCATCTATTTATTTTCCTTTTCTTTGGATTCATTTTTGAAAACAGTAAAGGTCTGAAATAAAGATTCCTTTTCTTTGTTTTGTTTAGAAAGATTTTGCTCAAATGTGTCAAATTGTTCTTTGAGTGCAAGTTTCTCCCTAATCATATCATCCATTTGAGAATCAAAGCATATTTTCACGACTATTAATATCAACATTTAAGGCGTTGTTCAAAAGTTTGGACCATATATTTCATTATATTTCTAGTTCAACGGTTATTGATTCATTATTCTGTTCCTTATTAGCCTTTTCCCAATTATTCACATGATTAATCATTTGTTCGGACATTTATTCAATCACAGATAAAATCATAAAATCTTGTTGTGCCTGCAAATTAGTATCTTGAACAGTTGCCTGTTGTGTTTCTTGCAAATAATATTAGTGAATACGAAATGGATATTGCTATCACTAGATATCTCCTTATCCTTTAAAGATCCATAACTGTGTGAATGTTCAAATTTCATGCAATGCAATGCACACATTTGATTATCCATATCATTCCGATAGGTTTCAGAATTTGGTTCTCTGAGATAACGTCATAAACCATAGTTGGACAATATTAGCCATTAAAATGTTGTGCATTCAAGAGATCATCACAATCAGGAATATAAGTATAGAGATCCTTCAGTCTGGAATGCACAACATTGTGAGGAATGACTTGTCTGAGCTGACTTGCTTTGGGAATTCCTGGATTACAAGAAATGTGAGTTGCTTCTATCTAAATATTTGTCCAGCTTCTTGGCTTCTGTAAACAATGCTTTCTCCTTATTCCTTGCACATTCCTTGTTCGCTTAGGCTGAGTAGCATTGCCTAGCATTATATCCTTCACCTTTGGCGTTGTAGCATTTAACATACTCTGTGCCTACACACTTGTAGTATTTTCTTTGGAATTTTGTAGAATTTACTCTTATAGGTAGTACCAGACTAATTTTTGCATTGTCTCCCTGACACCATGTTGCATTGTAACCCTGCCATCTTGAATAGTGGCTTGATTTCTTGGATTAGAGGAAGTTCTGAGTTGATTATTAGTAGTTGGAAACCTTGAAGAAGCTATAGCTGTTAGAAAAGCTATTGCTTTATTGAGACAAGCAATTAGATCATCTCATGGAGAAAACACAGTAACAACAAAACCTGAATCAACAATCGGTGACTCAGCCATAAGTTGTGTAGGAGCTTGAGGTGATTGATAAGCAACTTGTGACATTTACTTAGTGGAACTGTTGAGGTTTGATGATTCATTCATTTAAGACTGATATGTATGTGATGGTGGAATGGATGAATGATTGAATTGAGTTTGTGATGGATAAATAGATGAGTATTGTTGATTGGGTTGAATTGATCCATATAGTGATTGTGAAAACTGTTGTTAAAGTTGAGGATTGTAGGATGATTGATAAAGGTTGAAGTGAGGTGGGGTCATCTGCTAATTTGCAACAAATGCAAGTGGATCTTGATTTTGTTCACGCATAATACGGACTTCATTTTCATGGAGCTCGTGTTGTTTAAGATATGCATGAAGTTGATCAAAGTTGTAGGTATGCAAATCTTTAACTAGCTTGACATCAGTCACAAACTTACTCCATTCAGGTGGAAGACTGTTTAAGAACTTGGTATTAACTTGAAAAATCAGCTTGAATTTTCTCAGCAGCAGATAATTTAGCATATTTCTTTGTTCTGATCACACCGTTCTCTTCAACTGTAGGCCCAATGAGAGGACCATGTTCAACTGATTCAAGTATCATTCTTTTGTGTTCTCTATTTTGCATGTATAATTCCATTCGACTTTTCCAAGAATCATACAGGTCTTTGTCCAACATGGGGGGATGATTGTCAGCACCGGAGAGTATCATGTACTCAGTAAGAGTATTCTTTTGACCAAGTGAAATCATTAGATCCATTTTAATGTGATAAGATTAAAATGAAAGGACAGTGATTGGAGGTTGTTGTGTTAAAGTGAGTTTTGATTAATGAAGTTTGAGTCTTATGGAATACACAGGATTTTACAATTCTTGATAAAACCGAGAAAAATGAATCTTCACGGGATTTTACAAATCAAAGAACAACCGTATAATTCACTTAACGAACGTGTATAGTTCTCCTTAGTCAAGCGTATAAATCACCCAAGCAAAATACGTATAAATCGCCCCTTGAAAAATACACTGTATAAATCGCCCTTGTAAAAACAATGGTATAAATCGCCCTTGTAAAGACAATGGTATAAATCGCCTTTGTAAAAACAATGGTATAAATCGCCTTTGCAATTACAGTGGTATAAATCGCCTTTGCAATTACAGTGGTATAAATCGCCTGAGTAAAGTACTGTATAGATCGCCTGAACAAACACTCGTATAAATCGCCTGACTTAAAGAAACGTATAGATCGCCTGAACAAACACTCGTATAAATCGCCTGACTTAACAAGGTGTATAGATCGCCTGACCAAACAACACTTCGAAACTCAAAAATCAAAAATCTTAAAAAGACACACTTTTTGACGTTTTTACCCGATTTTTCTTGTACAACTTAACTATCTAAGACTATTAGAACCTTAAAAACACAAACTTTAACGTTTTTGACACGAAAAATTTGAAATCAAGATTCTTGGTACAAAACCCTCTTTTTAACCAAAAAGACTCAAAAAGATGAAATTTTTATGGTTTTTGAAAGATTTTCTTGTACTTCTAGTCTATACTAAGATAAATAAACAAGAAAGTTGTGAACTTTATGGTTTTTAAACCCTCAAAAGGTGAAAACCTTTTGAATGGATTCGAACCACAACACGCCTAGAACGAGTAGAAGAAACGCACACATAACCTACACAAACACCCCATGGCTCTTGATACCAATTGTAGAATAATCTTATCACAAGTATGGAATGATTACTTAGAGTTTTAGAGAGAGAAAGAGGTGGTTGGATGAACACTTAGAGAGAGAAAGAAAACATGTAATATTAGCTTAAGAAATGTGACAAATGAACAACCAACACCCTCTCCAAGCAATGGAGAGGGTTTATATATGCCTAGCTAACCGGCCATGGGCTCATGGTATCGGCTTATATTGTAACTTTGGCCCGGTTATCTTACTAACTTAACCTTACAACTAACTACGAGCTATGACTAATTATATTGGTAGTGACCGACACTTTTTCGTATTTCTAACATCTAGGAATTTTGGAGCTACCTCTATAGTTACAAAATTTAGGTTTAGTGTTGCTAAAACCCCAACAACAACAAATAAGGTCTTTAATGCATCATCAATATCTCTATAATCTAGTCAAAGTAGGACACTTAGCAATTACATGAAAAACAAAATTGCAACAAGTAGGAAGTGGCAAAACTGGTTTGAAAACCAATCAAGTTTCAATTGGTCTCCTAAGATTAAAACCACACAATCAACACCGTATGTTTCAAAGAGTAGTGCTAGCCTTAGAACCAACTCTGAAACACCAGTTACCACTCAAAAATGGGTAGCCAAACCGTCCACTCTTCCATCTATGTTTGTTTCATGTGATGCAGGTCATCCAGCTTGTCCTTTGGATTGTTGATAGCGAGTGCTCAAAGCACATGACTGGTAATTTGTCACTGCTAAGAAATTTCATTGATAAATTCATAGGAACAGTCCGCTTCGGTAATGATCACTTCGCAGCAATCACTGGATATGGAGACTATGTTCAAGGCAATCTCACGATATGTCACGTATATTACGTTGAGGGCCTAGGACATAATCTTTTCTCGGTCAGACAATTTTGCGATGGAGATCTTGATGTAGCCTTTCGTTCAAATACTTAGTATGTTTGGAATTTGGAGGGTGAAGTTTTACTTAGCGGTTCTCGTGAATCTAATCTCTACACTATTTCCATTTCTAATTTGGCAGCTTCTTCTCCAGTTTGCTTAATTTCTAAAGCTACATCAATAAAATCTTGGTTATGGCACCGAAGACTTTCTCATTTGAATTTGGTACCATTAATCAACTCACAAAAAAGATCTATTTGATGGGCTTCCAAAGTTTAAGTGTGATAAAGATCACCTATGTTCAGCCTGTGAGCAAGGAAAGAGCAAGAAAGCTACTTTTCCACCTAAATTGGTTCCAAGTAGAAAATCAAAACTTGAATTGATTCATATGGACTTATGTGGCCTAATGAGGATAGAAAGTATCAATGGCAAGTGATATATTCTGGTTATTGTAGATGATTATTCTCAATATACCTGTGTATTTTTTCCTTCGCACCAAAGATGAGGCTCCGGACATGATCATCAATTTCATTAATTAGATTCAACGGAATATGAGGGCTCAAGTCCTGAAAGTACGGTCTTATAATGGAACTGAGTTCAAGAACGAGAAATTGCAAAAGTATTATTAATAGTTAGGCATTATACATCATACTTTGATTGCTCGAATGCCTCAGCAGAATGGTATTGTTGAATTAATAAATCGTACATTTGTCGAGACTGCTCGTACAATGCTTATCTTTTCAAAATCTCTAGAATTTCTTTAGGCCAAAGCTATTGCTATTGCTTGCTTTACTCAAAATCGTTCTATCGTACACACACGGTACAACAAAACTCCTTATGAGCTAATTAAAGGCAGAAAACCTAATGTTCAATACTTTCATGTGTTCGGATCCTTGTGTTAACTAACAAATGATCATGTTGATCTTGGGAAAATGAAACCAAAGGCTGAACACATTAGGATTTTTATTAGTTACTCTGAGTCATCAAGAGGGTTTTGTATCTATAACCGCCAAACCAGAAAGATGATGGAAACCGTTCATGTAAAATTTGATGAGCTCACAACTATGACTTCTGAATGCAACAATTCAGGACCCGGTTTCAACTACTCATATTTTCAAGATTCATCAGAAGGCTCAAATACAATACCGTCAAAAGAAGACTTGGATAATTTTTTGGTCCCCCATATGAAGAATACTATGCGACAAGATCTCTAGAAGTGTCAGATAATTCCGCTGCAAATACTCTTGACAACGGAAACACTCCTTCATCATCTTTGATAATACAAATAAACCGTAAAAACATTTTTTATATTTTACGATCTATCTGTGTTTTGTTAATGACAAACATAAAATCATCGGAAGTAGAAAATAAAGTTGATAGTTTTAAACCAATAGTTTTCTAACTCGACTATCATCATTCTTTCATCATTCTCACCATTTGCATCATATAATGATATAAAACTTACGATTATCAAAGTAAACCTAATAAAGTTTTCCTTAAACATATACTACTTCTATATAAAATGGAAAAATCATTTTTTGAGATAAACACATCATTGTGACATCACACAATCTTAAACCCGGATTTGATGTCAGAAGTGCCGGTTCCATGTCTTTACACTGGACAGTTCTCAAAACCGGTGGAACCGTGCTATAGGACAGCCGGTTCCATAGGTTTATACCGACCGGTTCCATCTTGCAGATGAAACCAGCGGGTCCGTGCTATAGTAGAATTTAGGCCTATAAATACCAAGTTAATTCTCATGTTTAATCATACATTCTCATCCACTATTCTATCACATTCATTTAAACTCTGATATTTGATCATGTTTTTATCATATTATTGTTTTTGATGCTTTTCTTAATAGGAGAAGATTCACCGACTTATGCATACGAGTTCAAGCTTCAAGGCTTGCTTCTTTCAAGGATCTCCCTTCCTATTAAGATCCATCTACTGATCTTGTGTCATCATCTCATTCTTCATTCTAATCTATCATTATAGTGTGTCGAGAATGGTTAGGGAAAAACTAGTTTGTAAAAAGTTAGGATTTGAGTTGTATATTGTGAGGTCGGTTCTATGTGTGTTAGAACCTTGCAATTGGATCAAGAGTGAATGTTGTAGGGCTTTGTCCTTCTATGATTAGGACACGATATTTAGCTTAGTACCGGGTAAAGGGTAAGCGACGAAGGGTTGGTTCTTCCATAATTAGACTTGGTGTTTAGCTTAGCACCGGATAAAGGGTAAGCGGCATTGTGAGGCTTCTCCGCCGATTGAAAGAGTTTTGATGGGTAGCTATTTCGAACTCTCGAGTAGGTGACTCAGGGAGTGGAGTAGGGCAAGGAAAGAGTCCTTGTAGCCGAACCACTATAAATACTTGTGCCATATCCTTTACTTTTATGTTTTCATATATTGTTAAATCATGTGTGTATATTATATTAACAAATAGATCTAACAACCAACTGTAAAATTTATTAAGAAATCTTGAAATCGAGATTTTAATTTGTAAGACTATTCAACCTCCCTTCTAGTTTTTCACAATTGGTATCAAGAGCAGGTTACAAAAGATTTTAAAATATACTGTATTTTAAATCTTTCAAAACCGATCAAATGAATTTCGAAAACTTTAAAGAAATTTCTTTTAGATCTATTTGTATTATGCCTTTTTTTAAAGGATAGCTTGGAAGATCATCAAAAATGATCACGGACTCTTGACATCGTCTCCAAAATACCGCAACCTCAAGAAAAAAATATATCACATCCTTAAAAAGGTACACTTCAACTTCTTATCTATATAATTTTATGATACAAGTGTTTTAGTCAAATATATTACCAAATTTTGAATTTTTGGTTGGGCTTGGATTCGAATTTGGGCCTGTTAGGTCGGTTCCTCCGATTCCATTGAGATATAGAACCGGTCTGCTTTAGCAAAGAGAACCGGACCAACAGTAAGGGATTTATGTCAAACATTTTTGGGTCAAAACTGCAACCTTTGCCCTTTTTTTGTTTTTAATATTTCATTTATAGTCCTTTGACTATTTGACGTTTGTCAGTTTATTCAGATTTTATGCCGTGTTGACGGTGATGATTTTATAAGAATTAAAGTAATTTATGTTTATTTGTAAACAATATTCTTCTTTTAGAGGGTATTATTATGTTGTTTGTATTCTGGGTGGTTTGACCGTGAATTTTGAGAAATGCCGAAAAATGAGTCCCAACATGTCCGTTAATGTCCGAATGAGTTTTGAAGGGTTTAAAGCGTAAATATGTCATGTAAATACTCTAGGTTAATGGAAAAGTAATTTTAAGGTGAATAAAAATGCTAATTAACTTTGGGATAAATTTTACGGTTGAGTTTTACGAGCTTTTAAGTGATCCCGACACGAAAAGAAAAGCCATGAACCCCGTTTGGATTCCTATAACCGGTCGAACCTCCTTGGGGACAAGGAGGCATATTTTTAGGGCTTGTGTCTTTGATAGGACTATAGATATTTCATTAGGCATTATCCTAACACACACACACACAAAATCAAATTGTTCCTCTCTTTTTCTCTCCCTCTTGGCGTCCGAATAAAGCACACACACAAACACTTTTATTTTTGAAATTTTGATCAAAAACATGAAGATTGGTGATATATTAGATTGATTCTAGTGCTCGGGTATTTATTTAACAACGTTTGGGTTGTCCGGTTTGTGTCAAAATCTACATTTTTGAAGATTTTCTTGTAAGTTTTTAAATTTAAATTTTGTTTGTCCTTTTGGGTTTATATTGATGCATAGATGTTAGTTGTACAAGTTGATCATTGTAAAAATATATTTTTGGAAACGGAACAAATATAAAAAGGGGTGTTTGGTTCGTTGAATTTAAAGAAGAAAAAGGGGGTTTTGTAATTTTGATATTGTGGTCGTGATGGCTGAATAACATATGTTGCTAGATAGCTTATTTTAAATAATAGCTTGTATAGCTTATTTGGTGGACTTTTCGTGGCTTATTTGAGCTTATATGCTCACGTCACACTTCAAAATCACGAGGGAAGTGATTTTTGATTATTTTTATAGTATGGCGTATGTCGTGGACTATTTTTATAGCTTATGGTGGTAACCAAATGCGATACGTAGCTTATTAGCTTATGGTTAAGCTTAATATATGTATTGTGGAGCTTATAGACTCACGGCCCAATAAGCCTATTTAAGCCGTGGCTTAATGGGAGGGCTTATTGTGGTCCAGATTATTTTATACTTATTAGTATAAGCTTATGTATATAAATGGACCTTGATTTTAGACTTCGATCGTATTTTGGACATATAAATATCTTAATGGACAGCGATATTTAGTCATTATAAGAGTTTTGACGGACTTTTTGAAAGTGAAATGAAGTTATGAAGTGGTATTAAACGATATTTTAGGAAAACGTTTTAGTAAACGTTAAAGATCAAGATTTTGGAATTTTGTCGGAAAAGTGTCGAAAGTTTGAAAATTGTTTGGAATAAAGGTTAAAAACCTTAGAAAACGTTGTATGAGCGTAAGGGCCATGTCAAAATTTTGTAAAAGGTTTATACTTAGAAATTCTACCTAAGAGCATGATTTTTGATTTTAAATAATAAAATATTATTTAATTATTTTATTTATTTAATAAATTCACTAAAAAACAAAAAATATAATTTTTCTTGAAACTTCACAAATATGTTTATTATGAGTAAACGTTCCATTTTCAACCCTATTATAATTATTTTCACGATGACTGAGGTCACCGAATGGACTTATCGAGATATATTTATAATTGTTAATTATAAATATTTACTTATATTGCTTATCTATTTTCGATAATAGTATAAGTATGTATTATTAAGTAATGGGATTGATATAATTGTTGGGGGTATGTCGTCAACCATCGCACCACTAAATTGATATGGGTAATTGTACAATGCGTCTAGACTCTATGCATCAAACATGAAGACTGTTTTGGAAATGAATGATTAAAATGGGACATTAACTGGACTAGGTCGTGTGCGGACGTCGTTGCATTTGCTTATGTGATTGAGAATTGGTTGCTAAAGACTTGCTTGAGGTGAGTTCCCGTAGCCCCATTTTTCTATTGTTTTCCGTTGGGGGAAAATGATACTAAAATGTGTTTTGAACTATTTTGAATTACACTGTGCGAAATATGGTTTTGTTTTTGGGACAAGATATGTGCTTATGACTGCAATGTGAATATTATATGTTGCATGATTGTTTGGATCAGAGGGGTACGCCTATCCTAGTATTTGTATAATTGTTTGGATCGGATGAGTACGCCTACCCAGTATTTGTGTAGTTGTTGGAGCGGATGGGTACGCCTACCCTAGTTTGTGTGTGGTCCTGCCTTAATTTAGTGCTTCGACTGGTAGGCCCTTTAGGTGCGTAAGTGACATATGGTGATTGATTAGCGGGGATGCTATGGGTTGTTTGCATATATATTCACTATCATATTGCACTATTGTCCACTATTTTGAAATATTGGCACAGCTTTTGGGTTTAAGCTCAAACCTACGCGCTCACCAACATTATTATTGACGTTTTCGAGTATCATTTTCAGGTGAAGTAAAAGAGGAATAAGTTGGTGATATGTGATAGAAGACTTAGAAGTATCCCGAGTGGATTTTCATGTGAAGTCTTGCTTATTAATTTTTATTTGGTTTTAGTACTTGGAAGATTTTGGTTTAAGTTTGGATTTGGACCTCTGTATGGGCTATTGGATATTGTAAGAGTTTATGGATTTGATTGTGATTTGGGACATCACTCGAGGTTGTTCGAGGTTGATGGTCTTCATAACACTTAAAGTTTATGCATTGTAGTTTTCTCTATATTGTATCTTGTGTTATGATTGATCATTATGTTGTGCTCCCGAGTTTCCCCCATTGTCGGGGTGCGATAGATTGGTAATCAGAGCTAAGGTTATAGAGAACTAGGTGGATTGGCCTAGACTATAACCTAAGATCCGTCATTTAGTTGCGTATAGGGTCTATGTGCGCGGTGTTCCGCTTTTGCTTGCTTTCGCGTGTTTGCAGTTTGGTGCTTTAGTTATGTCAGTCATTGAAATATGTGAGCTCAATATTGAGTATGACTGGGAAAGGATGCGAATATAAGTACGGTGGCCAACGTAGTTATAAGCGTATCACAACTCACTCATACTTAGTAATTTCGTTCACACAAATCGATGTTGACACCATAAGGTGGTATTGTGTGTATAGTTATATATATTGTAAGATACTATATATATATATATATATATATATATATATGTTAGTCTTCCTACCTACCTAACGTTGCCTATGTTCTCCCTCGTGTTGATAATGCTACCAAGGATGAGGACCTGAAGTGCTGGTCGGCCTGTTGCCGAATCATGAGGAGGGGGAATGGGTGAACGGGTTGGTAGAGGTGGAAGGGGTAGAGGACCTAGGGGAAGTAATGATGAGCGTGTTGATGAATTGAATGGTCAAGGAAATAACCAGGGTTTGGGAGCTAATGTGGGCGTAGAGAGAGTTAATGGGAATGTAGAGGGAGTCAATGAGGGTGTAGGAGGAGCACCCGACTTCTCGACGATCATTGCCCAGCAATTGCAGAACCTCTTACCCGCCATGCTAGCTCAGGTTGGTAACTAAGGAAATGTTGGAAATCAAAATGGTAATGTGGTTAATGAGAACGTTCAGGAGAACGTTGGGAATGTGATAGTAAATGGCAACCGGGTAGGTTGTTCATATAAGGAGTTCTTAGCTTATAATCGTAAGAAATATGATGGTAAACGAGGTGCTGTAGTTCTTACTCGATGGATTGAGAAAATGGAGTTTGTGCAAGATGTAAGTGGTTGTAGTATTGACCAAAAAGTGAAATACGCTGCTGGTGGAACTCTCAGATCCGCACGCTAAGCCGGGAAGTTGCTGTTAGTATGTCATGGAATGACTTTAAGTTTATGATGTGATGTGTCGTTGTGTGGTGTATATTTTATTGATTCAAGTTTTAAATTTATATTTTGCCGACTAAATCAAAAAACAACACTTTAACAGGCAGTGTACTCGATCGGTAATAGTTTCGTGGTAAGTAGGGTGTCAAACACTTGAAGCGAGGTTAAATCTATCAATTTAATTAATATCTTGGTTATCTATTCTATGTTAATTATATTCTATTCTAAACCTATGTTAAACCTATGTCAGTCTAAATCCTAATTCTAACGGGAAAAGGGGGTTTTCAGCCTGAGAGACTGGCACGGTTTGGTTGGTGACTACAATCAATTCAAGTCACTTTTACCCACGCAAGCTAATTAACAAATGATAAAAGAGTGGCCGAACCTTATATAAGAAAACTGTATTAACCATTATTAATCCGATTAGAAAGTTGGTTTGTTTATTAAGTGCAATGATTTCTTCTCTCGATGTGGTATATCATTCTTCAGACTAAGGCGTTACATCATCCTAAGACCTAGACACATTAATTCTGTCACAATTAAAGCATTCGCATAAAGCATCATAATTTGCTGATTATAATCTATCTTAGGAATTAAAGCAATGATGATCTTGTTAAACCTAGCTCATAGAGACTTTACCCACTCATACAAGTTACAACAGAATTGAAAAAGGGCATTTGGTCATTTTCTGTCAAGATTCAAGTCTCGGTTAAAACTAAAAAGTTGTCCGGAATATCGCTTCGCATAAAATCTCTTTTATGTCCGAGTTGTGAAAATATGATTTAGTGGGTCGTTTTGGTTGGGTCATATTTAAATAAAAAGTTCATATATAGTAAAAGTCAAATAAGTCAAACATTGACTTTTAAAAGCCAACGGGTTGGTATAAGACTTGTCGAATACTTATTAAAAATAATAAAAATTAGTAATTTAGGAAGAACCATGCTATGTCAGGAAAATCGTCACCATTAAAACGCTTGATAATTGAGATAAATGTTTGGGTCAAGCTTCCGGAAGAAGAAAATATTTTTACCCTGCTACGGATTTTATGCAAGTAACCCTGCTCCCCTTAACTGCATGGAGAGAGTCTCATGCGAGTTGTTATGACCAAGTCATTCTGAAGCGAAAATACGTACGGTATTATTCGGAACGAGTGTGTCTAGAAAGGAGTGAAAAATTAGCTAGTAGTAATGAAGATCGGTGGTTGTTATGGAGACGTGTCAAGACCAAGTATAGTCGGTGTGCTAGTAAGCGATGATAGATTTGAGCTATCAAGGGTGTAAACCTGATACCGGCATTGAGAAGTGATCTTCTTGGAGTCGCAAGATTCTTAAGGTGGGTGAAAGCTGAGATGATTAGTCCCGAGTTTGAAAGTGAGGAATGAAGAAGACTCCTCCTACATTGGATGTATAATGCCGTTGATGTATCAACAGATGACCGTGAAGAAGACTTTTTCCCCAAAATAGAATGTGGTGGTAGTATAGTTGTGAGTATACCTATTGTCGTCAAGGATTAGAATAAGGCACTAAGCGACACCTGATTTAAGGTTAGTGATCCTTTCTCCTGGATGTAACAACTTTGTGTGCGTATGAAAGAGCGAAAAGATTAGAGATTCCAGCCGAATGGTAACATCCGTTCCATTTTGGAGGAACAATCGAAGTAGCTAACGCCTTAAGCCGAACGGTATCAAAATAGGGTTGAGTGTGAGTGTTTTGATTTGATAGTATAGTTCACCTAAAGATGTTACGCGATGCGCTAAGACCGAGTCGACTATGCTAGTCACGGTGTTGAAACGTTGGAGTCTTGATTTTCGTCGAACGATCCCATGATACTTGATTGTTTCCTTGATTGTTTTCAATTTGTCGTTCGATAATATGTGTTTTCTAGCGGGATTATCGCCGCCGAACTATGTAAAAAATGTACTTTATGTGTTTTACGTGCTATGTGCTTTTGAATGATAGTAAGCGCTTATGTCGCTTTTGTGTGGCCGTGATACGACTTAGGACGTGAGTGAATGGGTGTGTTTACCCCAAATGTAGATGAAGGATGATTTGAGAGGTACGTAAGCCTGGTAGACCATTGTCGGTTGTGGCATGTTAACCCATGGGCATGACTATGGTAGGCTAAAACCTAACCATGAATTAGTCGAGATCATTACTAAGAAACATGGCCATCCGGCAAGCTTGGTATAATAATCGATCTAATCAAGTTCGGTATGGACAGCGTGATAAGCATCACCATTGCTGAGGCTTCCTGATAAGTAAGCATAGATGATTTGCTAAAACTTATGGAAAGCAAGCATAATTGTTGCAAAGCGTGATGATAAGCTAGGTAGAAATATAAAGTCATTTTAAAATGACTAATAGGCGATTATGTGCTTAATTGAATATATAATTTTCCCTTGTGCTATGATGCGTTTGATGGGGTCGTAGGTACTCCGGAATATTTTTCGCAACCGGTAGGGCATTATTAAATGAGACCGGGAGAGCGACACGTGTATTTTGGTTTTGGATAATGATGAGTATTTTGATTTGGATAATGATATAAATACATATCGGTTTTGATTATTAACGCCTACTTTGGTTTTAATTAGCGACGTATGTTTTAATTTAATTAACGACGTAAGTTCGGCCTTGGCTTTGATAAACGAGGTGCGCTTGGTTTTGTTGTTTTTATGATCCCTAACTAAGTTTGGATCGATCACCCATTTTAGAAAATTTCTCGTGATAGTTATGTTAATCGGATATATTCCGCGACGTATATTGTCCTTTATGAAGAGCGTGACTATAAAGGTTAGAACGACGCGATCTGGTTTTGTCGAATATATTTTCGTGACTTGTTTTGTCTCTCATGATAAGAGCCTCCACAATTGTATTTTTATTTTGTTTGTATAATTACCCATTGTTTCGATTGACTTTCCATCCGGAATAGTTAAAGCGAGTAGAAATCGCATCTTGTTTAAGTGAGAACGCACGAGTCCGCGCGATGACGAGAAGCCGTCTCACCATGAAAGAAATTAAGACGAGTAAGAAAAGACAAGCACCAGGACGACGCTCCCTTAAGGTGGGTGGAATGTAACAACCCGAGTTTCACGACGCGTTTGACGATCGCGAATTCGACGTCACAATAATTATTTTATAAATTGTTTGAGCGAACGTCAACAATTAAAATTTTATTTGTCGTAAGTAATTATTTTCGAATTTTATTACGAACGGAAATTTAAAATATTTATTTTTGACGTTTCGCGAGTCGACGTTTGACCGCGCGTTCGTTAACCGTTTCGAGCATCGTAAAAATTTTCGACGCATCTCGTTATTATTTTTATGATCGTAAATTTATTATTTTATGAATGTCGTCAATTTGTTCCTTGTCTTGAGCCGGATTCGTGTTTTAAAAAGAGTAAACATTTTATTAAATGTTTTAAAGCAAGAAAATGTGACGGAAAAATAAAAATGGTCTCGGAAGTGAAATCCCGAGCCATGATTGTCGTTTTAACTTAAGTAAAAGTATGGTGTGTCAAAAATCTAATAAGAGAAAAAAGGAGAAGACAATTCTTTCCAAATAGCTATATGTACAAGTATATATATATATATGGATATACTTCCATATTTTTATAACACAAAACACACACTTTCTCTCCCCCTTTTTATTCGGCCGGAAACCACCACCACCACCGGAAAAGTTTTCCGGTCACCGGAAACTGCCGTGTCGCCAGAAAAAGTCACATGCATTCCGATCAACCTATATTTTCCGAATCCCCTCGTCATTTCCTACGCATATATCCAATAAAATCACATATGCAATGAGTATTTTTGGAGTTAGAATCTGGGTTGGTTTCAAACAATTTCGTTTAAAAGGGGTGTTAAAAATAGCTAGATAAACATTATTGGAGGCTCGGTTTAAATGGAAAAAGCCCGGTTTTGGTTTTTGGGGTTGGTTCGAGTTCGGCTAGGAACAAAGGAGGTCGAGACGAAAGTTTTAATTGTCCGATTTATCTCATGTAGCAATGTAAGCATCTTATTGCTAATCTTTATAATTGTTTTCGTGTTTTGATTATTATTCGAGTTATTGCATGTGATGAAATCCGAGTATACTTGCGTCGAATAGGCTAGATGATGATATTGGGTGATTGAGAAAATAATTTGGATGGGTTTTTTAAAGTGTAAATTCGGACAGCAGGTTTGACACGGAAAGCGAGGTCCGAGATTTTGTAAAATCTTATTTTTGGTTGCATAATATTGTAGAGGGTACTTTTATGAGCGTTTCGGTAATTTGAACGTCCCGTAACTCCTAATAACGAAGAAGTTACGACAAAAACAAGTTTGGAAAGTTTTACAAATTCCTAATAGCTATTATAACTTATATTGAATCTGTCCAGATTTTAAAAGCTCGTTTTGAGCACTTTCGAGTCCGTTTTAGCCTTCCGACAAAGCACGAAAGTTGTCCGGAATGAACGTTTTACCTAAAATCTCTTTTTGGTCAAAGTCACGAAAATGTGATATAGCGGGTCAAAACCGATGGTCAAACTGCTGCGTCTTTTTTTGAAAATACAAGTTACAGCAGAATTGAAAAAAGGCATTCTGGTCATTTTCTGTCGAGATTCAGGTCTCGGCTAAAATTAAAAAGTTGTCCGGAATATCGTTTCGCAAAAAATCTCTTTTATGTCCGAGTTGTGAAAATATGATTTAGTGGGTCGTTTTGGGAGGATCAGATTTAAATAAAAAGTTCATATATAGTAAAAGTCAAATAAGTCAAACATTAACTTTTAAAAGCCAACGGGTTGGTATAAGACTTGTCGAATGCTTATTAAAAATAATAAAAATTAGTAATATTACAAGTATAATATTTTGAGACTTAACAGATTTTTATAAACGATGACGTTACTAAAAATAGCAACTTTTATTTTAACAAAGTATGAATTCCCAAAAAGAGAAGGATAATCGTGTAATTGCTAAACAAAAGAGTGTGAATAAGATAATAATTATTAAAATATACTTAGACATTTTAAACTTACTTAAGATGATAATTTTCCGAAAATAGTAACTTTCTCAAATTAGAAAGTTTCTTAAAATAGAAATTATTCAATAAAGCGATGTATGATATAAATAAAAGAATGATCGTAACGTAATATTGTGGGGTTTTAGGATATAAGGCTCAAATGGATTTCTCGGAGTTGAGATCAACATTGACCCAAAATTTAGCATAGACCCATTGAACAAATCTTAGCCACTCATTTTTTCATTAAAATAATAAAAACCCACTTTACACCTCTTTTTTTAAAATAAAATATCTTGTAAACGATAAATCGTCAAACGACAAAAAATACACCATCGCGACGAGTATTTTTTATCTTTCAGTAGACATCCACTTCGATATACTTTCAAAGAACTTTTTTTCTAATTTTTTTTCAGTCACGTTTGAAAAAATCACATGTGATTTCATAAAATCACATGTGATTTTTTCCAGACGTAACTAAAAAAAATTCGAAATTTTTTTTGTCGAAAGTATATAGAAGTGCCCCTTTATAGAAAGATGATTTAATTCTCGTAGCAATGGTATGTTTTGTTTTGCGTAACGATTAACGGTTTGTGAGATGCTTAATTTTTAAAAATGAGGTGGAAAGTGAATTTTTTTATTTTGATGAAAAAATGAGTATCTAGGATTGGTTCAGTGGGTCTATGCTAAAACTTGGGTCTATGTTGAACTTTTGCCGGATTTCTCACCACATGTATGAATATATATGTAGAGAATAAATGACATACAAGAACAAGGAATTAAAACTAATCTGGAGGTATGGTAAAGTGAAATAAATGTGTAGCCATATTATTAGAGAATAAAGGTTAAAGAGATGGGAAGAGTGTGTGTGATAGAGAGAAAACACACACACTTACACTTTACAAAAGTGAGCTTCACCCCTCCATGGAAGTATGGAGGGGGTATTTATAGTCCTAGTGACACACAACTATTGTACTTAGTCATTATTAGTCCCTATATGTCACTCTATAAATGATCTAATGTAATTCCGGATATGTCACCATATTTTAAGGCTAACAATCTTCCCCCAATATGTGGACATATACGGAATTACTTACAATGTTCCTAACAAGTACAAATACAATTAAATAAAGTCTTCCAAAGCGCTTCCAAAGCTGAAGTTGTCTTGTGAGTTCTCTTGGTCTTGAAACTTGTATTCCAGCTTGGATCTTCATTGTCTTTACTTGTACAGGAACCATTGTAGTATGCATGAACTGGATTAACTTCCCCCCAATCCATGCAGCATGTCTTGAAAAGCTTTCTTCATAGACTCCTTTTTGGCGAAGTTTCTGAATCAGCTTCCCCCCAAACCAACATCCCTATCTTAAGCAGATTCTGAAACTTTGAAGTAGCTTAAACAATCTTCTACTTGTCATTGACGTGCACAGCGGAAATTTGTAGAAGTCAAACCACACCAAATACTCCTGCTTCTTGTCATTAGGGCTTGGTGAATATTCGTTCGGGGGTGCATGCGAGAAATCAGCAACAATTCTTCTCACGTATGCAGAATACTTCATAAACCATACTAAGTAAAGTAGTCTACACTACTTCCCCCTGGAAGTTGACACGGTAACATCAAAGTCAACTAAGTCCCGGATGTACACATTTTCCCCCATGATGGTTGCGAACTCTCGGAAGCATCATTGTCGTGTACGCCCATATACTCGAGAAGTTCTTGTCTTAAGCACAAATCTTGAAATCCAAACAAAGCATTACCCTCTTGTCTTCAGAAACCGTAGAGGAGATGAAGCAAGAATCAAGAAAACTTGGTATAATCAAGGTCTTGTATATGAATGTCGTTAAAGAACTTTGAAAATTGTACTTAGACGGTGAAGTACATTTGTCTTGGAATGGCACAATAATATCCCGTGAGAATTGTTGATTACATCTCAACCTTTAAATTATCTGGCTAACTTTACCAACCGCGTATTCTGTCGGCTATTGTTGTGATCACTTGGTGAAGTAAACCCGATATACCAAAATGTTAGATATGAGCCAAAGGCTTCTACAAGTGCACCAAAGAAGACCACTACTAATGTTGGTAATGTATCTAATTCTTCTTTATTGTTGAAGAATAT
>BQNB010044027.1:0-45137 GCA_026074375.1 Tanacetum coccineum
TGGTGTTCTAGTAGATGTAATAGGGTTTTTTCTTGGGAGTATTGGTTAAAAAAACCCCTATCTTATTTCTTTGTAATGTTTTTCTAGCTCCTTGCTAGTTTCTTTTAATAAAGTTGTCGTTCAAAAAAAAAAGAACTCCAATCGAAAGGGGGTAAAATAAAGTTGATGGTCTAAATCTATATGCTTAAAATAAAGTAGGTGATAATAAACCTCAATAGAAGAATTATGTGATATGAAACAATGATAAGAAAAAAAAATTGATGACACATATTCTATTTTTATCAATAACGACACATGATTAACCTTTATACAAGTGTGATAATATGCAACACTCTAATGTAACTAAAATCAAATATGACATAACTCTTTCTTTAAGCTTTCAATCCAGAAATGCAAATAAGTTTATTAATAAATTGTTGCCTCGTTGGGTGGGCTAAATACATCAAAGTAGATTAAGCGGCTTAATTGTGCATAAAAATATAACATATCACCAAACATTGTTGGACCTACTGGGTTGGCCTTGGCCCACCCTGCTATATATTTACTTTCATCTCTGCCCATGGCGAAATGCCGGCTAGACGGAGTGGTAAGGTTTTCACCGAATGAAACACCACTCACCGAGGTGAGTGTTATTTCGTCCCTCTCCACTCACGCGCAACTTAGTGGCAATAGGGTGAACCACTCACCTTAGGCTAGACGGAGTGGGAGATTTTTCACCTCACCATTCACCATGGTGAACCTTACGCCGAACCCTCAAACTCGCGCGCGAGTGGGTAAGGTGAAGGTGAACCACTCACCTTTGGTGAGTGATAAAATGTGGCCCCTTAATTTTTATTTCTGTTCCATTTTAAAAAAAAAAACTTTTTTTTAAAACCTCATTTTTAACCTATAAATACACGCTACTTCACTCATTTTTATACACTACTGTCTCATTTTTATATACACTTTCATAAACTTTTTAAAATGTCAGTGGTTAATGCATTATCTTAACATTATTATGTTAAGGTAATGTTTTTATTATTATGTAATGTTTTTAATTTAAGAATAAAAGTTTTTAATTTAGCTTATGTTTTTATTAATTTCATATGTTTATGTTTTTAGTTTATGAATGAAAGTAATTAAATAAAAAAATAGTCGGTAATGTGAGTTTGGTGGGTAAGATGAGTTGTTATTAAGGGCCCGTTTGGTTTGTAGATGGCTTTAGCTTTAGGTTTAGATTTAGGATAAGATTTGAATTTGTATTTAGATTTTGATTTGATGTTAGAGAGAGAAAATATATTATAAAATTAAATTTTGTTTGTTTTAAATATAAATATACATTTTGAATTAATACTTATATCATTAAAATATGGTAGTATCAAAAATAAAAGAATAGAAGATACTGTAGTAGTTAAGAATTCATGTGGACCCACAATATATGTAGAAACCGAGATAAACTTTGTAAACCAGGCAAGTAGGGCTAGATTTGTGGAGCCTGTACATGTGGGCATCAACACTAATTTCAAAACCCATTTAGTTGTACCAAACATTTTATTAATACTTTGATGGTAAATACTAAAGTCAAATACAGATACCAAACTGGCCCTAAGTGTGTTTGGTGAGTGGTAAAGTTGGAGAGAGAAAGTTGATGTGGCGCTTACGTGTCCGGTGAGTGGTGGTGAACCACTCCATGCAGCCTTACGGTGAGTGGTAAATTGTGGGAACCTTTCTTTAGTTTCCGTTATATATTTTTTAAAAAAACTTGTTTTTTTAAAACCCTATTTTTAACCTATAAATACTCACTAATTCACTCATTTTTATACACAGCTCTCTCATCTTTATACACACTTTCATCAACTTTTTAAAGTGGCTTGTTCGGTTTCACATACCGACGATGAAATCCAAACTTTTGGTTCAAAAACTAATTGACGAAGATATGGTTCGTCAGAAAGTGATTATGGATTTAGCCTTGCAATTTGACAATGCATGCACAGCTAAATACCATCTTAGAAAAGTGATTTGATTAAAATAGTCTATATAAAATATATATATATATATATATCCCAAAATACCAAATAATAATAATATATAGAGTATCCCGTTAGATATGACAATTACTTTAAGAAAAATAATAGTTTTATCATCGGATGTCGTATTCCGACGAGAGATGAATTTGAAATCCATGAAAGTATCTTGTTTGATGCTTGAATATCAAATATTTTTGTTTTTGGTTTTAAGACTAATTTTAATCACTAAAAATTACCAATCTAAAATTACTAATAATAAAACTACCAAATTTAAAGTTAAATGATCTAAAAGATATTTAAGAGACAATAATGCTTGCTAAGTGACGTGAAGAGTCCATCAAGTGTGAATTTAAGGTTTTACTTAACGAATTAATTTCCTTAGAAAAGATAATTATCTCGTAACGTTGGCTTATATTGAGAAAAACCTCTTAAAAAGATACTAATTACTAGATGTGTAGTTTGACTATTTTTTTGGATTTTGCCCTTTAAAACATTCAAACTACAAATCTAAATAATCGAAGATTATTAATCAACTAAATCTTTTTTAAATCCACACTTAATTTTCAAATCACAATATCACTTAACAAGCACTAATTAAACTACTCACTAGCAACAATCATTCTAATAAGCATCAACATATTATAAAACTACAAATTATGCTACTTTATACTACTGATTAAAAAGAAGGAAGAAGATTAGAACCCGAATGATGAAACCGATTCGAATATTACACCACCCGCTCTTATAAACTTAATTAAACTTTTAAAGTTTAAGACTTTATTAGTTTTAATTTCACTAATTAATCAATAAAGTTTTGAGCTTTATTAATTAATAAGCTAGGTAAAAACTTAAAAAGCTTGGAACTTTAATAGTGAAACTAAGCTTATAAGACCCATAAGCTCCTCACTTAAGTGTAGAATAAGATCCATCAACAATAAAACAAACAAAGTTAAAGTGCACAATAAACAATAAGCTAATAAGACATAATAAGCTAGATATAAATCTAAAGACAACAAGCTAATAAAAAGATGAAAACTTTAGATCTAAATCTACCCGAAACTAAGGTGTTCAATTAAGTGAATTCGGATCGGGTATGATTAAAGATTTAGATCTAAGAAAAATAAGCTAGAATTAAAAAGCAACCAACTTTATGCTAGAAAATAAGCTAAAATTAATAGATCCAAATCTACTCGAAACTAAGTTATTCAATCAAGTGAACTTGGATCGGGTATGATTAAGGATTAGATCTAGAAAAATAAGCTTGAATAAAAATAAGCAATCGAAAATAAGCTAAAATAAGCTTGCTTGAAAAGCTCTAAATCAAAAATAATATAAAATAAGCTAGTCTAAATAAGCTATGAAAGTAGCTAATTAGAATATAAGCTTAAAAGATGGGATCCAAAAAATAAGCTATACGCATGAGCTTATTTGGAAATAAGCAAAAGAAAAATTAGTAGAAGAATAAGCATAAGAAATAAGCATTAAGATTAAAAAAAACATTAATAAAACCAACCTTTAATAAAAAGCATCTTCATTCATAAAAAATAAGCCAGTACAATAAGTTGGAAATAAGCTAAAAAGCTTTTACAATAAGCTAAAATAAACTACCACTATTCTACTCCTAAATCTAAACTACTCCTATACTATGTGAAAATTTAAACTAAATCCTAACACTCCAAATGATGCTGCTATTTTCATCATTTTGTCCCAAACGCGTTATTACACGGCGTACCTCGTACGCCAGCTTTTGACAGTTGGATTCACCAATTATAGCTTGCCACGTCAGGTTCTAGAATACTCGATACCTGAACCTCGTACTGACCCTGCAGTCTGAAGCTCGTACTGACGCGTTTTTGCCACGTGTCAGCTTCCCATTGGCCCCTTTCCTCGTACCAATCATTATTTGAACCTCGTACCATACCTGCAAACAGTACCTCGTACCTGCGAATCTGACACTCAATGATTAGAATGCCACGTGTCACCACCTGAGTGGTGTCACGTGGCTTGCCAGCCGTCACCGGAGCCACCGCCGGACCACCGGTCAACGGCGGTCAATGGTGGTGGTCAACAGTGGCCGTCGGCGGTCAACGGTGGCGGTCAGCGACGGTCAACGGTGGCGGACCACAGTGGACAACCGCTGAACCACCGTCGGACCACAGTCAACCACCGGTCAACGATGGTTAACCGTCAGTCAACAGGTGGGTCATGGGTCGAGTCAGGTTGGGTCATGGGCCGGGTCAGGTCGGGTCTAGATCGGGCCTGCCACGTGTCATCCTGGGCCGGGTCTGATTGGGTCATGGGCCAGGCTGGGTCGGGGTCGGCCACGTGGCACCACAAGAGTGGGCCACGTGGCACCTGAGATAAATCTCAGGTTTGCTACGAACGGGACTTGAACTCAAGACCTTAAGGTTTAAGATTTTTAAGCAAACTCCACACTACAGCCTGAGCTAGTGCATGGATTTTGGTTAATTTTTATGGCATCATTAACCTTTTATTAACAGGGTTTTATTTGGTTCAGTTTATTTATTAGAAAGGTTCAAAATAGGCGTGATGAAAGGTTAAAATATGAAAAAGACCGGTGCGTTGTACTCGTAATTTCGTCTTTGTTCGTTCCAATGGTGTGATCATGGAATATTAAGACTTCTCTTTTTTATTCTTTGTTTGAACTTCGGTGGTAATCGTAAAAATGTCGTCGAAAGTCAACCGAAAAATTACCGTTTTTGCTTTGTTTTTAATCCTTTGTACCTGTAAGACATAAAAACAAAATACAAACATATTTGCAACATATTTATCCATATTTTAGTATTTTAGTCCGTTTATTAGCATTTTCCGGGGTACAAATGATGTGTGTTTTAGGCACACATCAAATTCCCCCACACTAAGCCATTGCTGGTCCCACACGTCAATGTTATACATACGCAGGGAAGAAAATATTGTGCATCCCCCTTTAATTTATGACCGCTCACAATCAAACATGAACATAAAAGGTCCATTAAGAAGGTTAAAAAATCATTTATTTCAAAAGCGCCCCCGTTTTAACCATTTATTTAATAATAATAGATAAAAACTAAGATAAAATTTAATAACATTATTTAAAAAGGCTTTAAAACAGGAGTTCGTAATCCTCGATATTACAATCCCCAAACTCAAGCTTTAAAACGAAATAATAGTTAAATATAAGAATTAGATGATAACACTCTCAGAAATGCTATATTGTGTAAAAGTATATTATTACTTAACTTTTTGCTCTCATTTATTCCTAAATCCTCTAAGGGTTTTATTATTATTATTGGTGACGAATAAATTAAATTCTTATTCATATAAAGTAAACCCGAGTTTAGACCACAATTGTTGGAACTTCATTTTCCTAAAGAGGACGATATGGTGGAGAATAAAGTCCACATTAAAGGTTCTAATTTTTCGCATGATTGTAGGGGTTATCCTTTCTTATTTTCATCTCGAAAACAACTCAACTTCACGGATGTCCAAGAAAATGGAGGGGGGGGACTTAATTTAGATAACCTCCGGTCAGTCAAAATTTAGTTTTATGTTATTATTTATTTTTATTATTATTATTATTGCAACATTATTAAACCTCCCGGTCCTTTAAACAACTGCCACATCGGTATGCGAGCCGACCATGGTCCAGGAGTCTTATTTCGACCAGGAGATCCTCGACCTTTTTGAAGGCTGCACTGCAACATCGGTTGTTAGCCGGCAAGATGCAGTAAACTTTTATCTGTCTCGGATTATTACTATGTGCCTTATTTAGAAGACTGCCACATCGGTTGTGAGCCGGCAAGAGGCAGTAAACTTTTATCAGCCCATAGTTTTATTATTATTATTACTACCTCCACCCTTTAAACGACTACCACATCGGTTGTGAGCCGGCAAGAGGTAGTGGTCTTATTTCGGCTTCGGTTTATTACACAACATTATTATTATTATAGCCAAATTTCAAGTCCTACGGTCTTTTAACAACCTAGACAACAGTAGCGAGCCATCAGGAATCGGTAGCCTATTTCCCCACAACACTGACAAAACCTGGATGTGTACCTTACTTTTACCAGAAGGAATCTCTACGAAGTGATCTAAACTAAGAATCGCAAAAACCTAAAGTAACTTTATTTATTCAACAATTATATAATGTTTATTAAGCTAGTGGGAGCAAAAAGCTACAATTAACCTCTATGAGCTCTAAAGAGATCCAGCTACTGTATGTTTAGCATCTAACTTATATAAAACTCTATCAATTTTTGTTCTTCGCAAATTTAAAATCTTTAATAAAAAGATTCGCGAATGCTTAGTCTAATAAAACAAGCTTTGCATATTTAAAGTCTATCATAGAAACTTGCAAACTCTTGGCTTTTTCAAGCTAGAATTTGTGTTTTTAAAGCTTCTTGTATAAAAGACTAGCAAAAGCTTAGATTTATATAAGTTAAGGGACAAGCTAGAGTGCAACATGCTCGATCAAGTCAAAATTTATTCCTTAAAAAGACTCGTGTCAAAACACTTATTCTATTTTTGAAAAAATTTAAATTTTGGCATAAAATCACATATTTTTGGTGGAAAAATGGGGTTACGTGAAGACAAGGCAAATGCAAGTAAGATCGAATCGAAAGATCCTCCCATACTAGAACTACACATTGTCCTCGATATGAGATTGTCACCCCCATACTAATTTTAAGGCATAATCTAAATATTAAGGGGTCTTTACGCAAATCTAAAGCCGTTTATTAATTATGCTAATAGATAAATGTTAATCAATAAGATCTAGGATATCGGATTCCCATATATAAGCATGTGAAGGATTAAAGATCGAGTGGACGATAGACAAAACCACGAGCACGAGAGTCTTCATAATCCGGGGCAATCCTGAACACAAAACACAAAACATAAGAAAGGAAGAGGCGAGCCTCCTCACATCACACTTATTCATAATATTATATTAATATATTACTACTAATGATAAGCATGGGTTGCCACCCACGAAGCCCTTTTTTTTGTTAACCGAGTTACGAGCCTGACTCGACCTCAAATTTAGTGGTCTATGGGGAAAGTTTAGAGATCCGGGACAACCATCAGTGGTATGTCCCATCTAAAATAATGCTTAAGTCTATGACCGTTTACCTTGAAATTTGGTTAGTCATTTTAAGGTAACTCGATGGTTCCATAAGAGAAACCTTGAGCAACGGTTAACGGTCAGGCCCAACGGGTTTTGAGCTTGCCCGAGAAAATCTTTAATCGAGAATTGAAGAGAAGAACTCGATCACCAACGTTAAAAATGCGGTTCTTAATTTTGAAGTCATGAATCTTCTTCGTTTTCTCTTTGTAGATTAAAGAGTTCTCTTAAGCTTGATCCCGGAGTTCATTTAATTCATTTATTTGAACTTTTCGGTGATCACACACGGTCTTAAGGTCAAAATTACAATGATTTAAGGCCCAGTAGGCCTTGTGTTCAAGTTTAATGGGAAGATGGCAAGCCTTTCCGTACACGAACTTATAAGGAGTGCACCCGATGGGTATTTTGAAAGCGGTAGGAAAGGCCCATAATGCATCATCTAACTTATCGGACTAAGAAGCACGGTTTTCTCCTACGGTCCTTTCTAAGATAAGTTTCAAACCACGATTTGAAACATCCACTTGTCCACTCGTTTGTGGATGATTTACTGTAGAAAGACGGTGAGTAACTCCATACTTAAGCATGACCTTCGCAAATTAGTCATTGCAAAAGTGAGTACCGCGAACACTAATTACAGCACGAGGAGTTCCAAATCGGGCAAAAATAGATTTTAAGAATTTAACAACAACTTGGGCATCATTAGTGGGGAGCGCTTTTGCTTCAACCTATTTAGACAAGTAATCGACGGCCACGAGAATGTACTTGTTCCCTCGAGAAGACAAGAATGGTCCCATAAAATCGATGCCCCACACGTTAAAGATCTCGCATACTTGAATTGTATTTTGAGGCATTTCGTCTTTTTGCGAGATTTTTCCTTGACGTTGACATGAGTCACATGACTTAACCATGTCATGGGCAATTGTCGGCCAAAAGAAATCGGAATCGAAGACTTTTTTTAGCGATGTAGTTTGCACCATGATGTCCCCTGGTGGGTCCATTATGGCAAGCCGTGGGGATATCAATGGCTTCTTGTCCGTGAACACACCGTCTAATCACTTGATCCGCACAAATTTTAAATAAATAGGGGTCATCCCAAAAATAATGCTTTACGTCCTTAAAGAATTTCTTCTTTTGTTGGGACGACATCCCTTTTACTACAAAATTTCCCACATGGTAATTTGCAATGTCGGCGAACTACGGGGTATTAGAATCACCATGAAAAGATATCATTCTAAGGGTCTTAAGAGGAAATTTTTCGGTTATTTCCTTTTTCTCGAGATCACCTTGACGAGGATTCTCTAATCTAGATAAATGGTCGGCCGCGAGATTCTCCGCTCCTTTTTTATCACGAATAATGACATTGAATTCTTGGAGTAGGAGAATCCACTGGAGCAAACTCGGCTTAGCATCTTGCTTAACAAGAAGATACTTAAGAGTCGAGTGGTCCGTATACACTATGGTCTTTGATATAACTAAGTAAGGCCGGAATTTCTCAAAAAGCATACACCACGGCTAATAACTCTTTTTCTGTTGTAGTGTAATGTGCTTGAGCATCCGTCATGGTCTTACTTGCATAGTGTATAGGCTAAAAATGTTTGGTCTTTCGTTGCCCCAAGACTGCACCTACCGCATAATCACTAGCGTCGCACATAATTTCAAATGGTAGGTCCCAATCGGGGGCAACTAAAATCAGGGCTTCGGTTAACTTTTTCGTAAGTATATTAAACGCTTCAATACATTCTTTCAAAAAAATAAACGGAGTTTCTTTTTCAAGAAGATGGGTCATCGGTCGGGCGATTTTAGAAAAATCTTAAATAAATCAACGGTAGAACTCGGCGTGCCCTAAAAAACTTCGAACACCTTTGACGAAAGTCAGATGAGGGAGTTTAGCTATAACATCAACTTTAGCTCGGTCGACCTCAATCCCGGACTTTGAAATCTTATGGCCGAGGACTATGCCCTCTTTAACCATGAAATGGCATTTCTCCCAATTTAGAACTAAGTTGGTATCTTCGCACCATTTTAGCATTTTGTCTAAATGGGAGAGACATGAAGAGAAAGAATCCCTCAAGACCGAGAAATCGTCCATGAAGACTTCCATTTTTTCCTCAATCATGTTGTGGAAAACTGCCATCATGCACCTTTGGAACGTGTGGAGCATTACATAAACCGAAAGGCATACGTCGGTAGGCAAACGTCCTATAAGGGAAAGTGAAGGTGGTCTTCTCTTGGTCTTGCGGGTCAATAGGAATTTGAAAATATCCAGAAAATCCATCTAGAAAACAATAGTATTCATTCCCTACTAAACGTTCTAGTATTTGGTCCATAAAAGGCAACGGGAAATGGTCTTTACGAGTGGCATCATTGAGCCTTCAGTAATTAATACAAACTCGCGATCCTGTAATTAACCTGGTGGGTATTACTCATTATCTTCATTTTTAACTATGGTCATGCCACCCTTCTTAGGCACACAATGAACGGGGCTCGCCCACGAACTATCGGAGATAGGGTAAATCAATCCGGCATCAAGGAGTTTGATAACTTCCTTTTTTATAACCTTATAAATTTTTGGATTCGCCCTTCTTTGATGTTGAACCGCCGGTTTGAATTCGTCTTCCATTAAGATCTTGTGAGTACAAAAACTAAGGTCGATACCCTTAATGTCGGAAATCTTCCATGCAATGGCCGTTTGCATGACTTAAGAACCTTAAAAGGGAGGCTTTTCTTCAGCTTTTAAACTCTTTATAAATTATGACGGGTAGTTTTATCGGTTCCTTTCTAAAAATGCATATTCTAATGAGACGATAAAATCCTTAAGCTCGAGTTTTGGAGATTCTTCGGTGAGACTTCGTTAGGTAACATCATCCTTGCTTAAGGTTCATCCATTCTTCATTAGGAGGAAAGAGTCGGAGAAGGGTCTTCATTTAACAATTTTTCAAGGTAAAGAATGTCTCCCTCCGTGTCGTAATAATCATCATCTAAATTAAAAAGCTCTTTCGGGGTACGTAAAAAGGTCTCAATCTCTTCCAAAATGAAATATCCTCCTTCAAAAGGAGTGAACGAGGGGGAAGAAGAAGTGATGATAGGATCCAAAGGAGTGGAATTGCCACTTGACGAACTATCTAAAAATCCGAGCACTTCTTGAGCATACTCCTCAAAAGGCAAACATCTATGAATTGACTGATTAACCATTTTGTAAATACAGGAGTATCTCGTGTTTTTCCTGACTTATAAAACGTTACATGGCCTCATTATAACACCCTGTGTTTTCAAGTCATTGACGACGTCGATAAATCCACAATGTACCTTTTGTATTGTACGCGTTTGCTTTAAATCGTAAATGTTAAGCTAAATCGCGTAAGCTAAAAATTAGCGTTCAATGTAACCGGGCATCAAACAATTAAGCGTTGGCATCAATAAAGTATTAAATAATTATTTTGAGAATAATTATTGTCATTGTTAATTTATTTTTATCGGTTACGTAAATTATGTACGTTTCGCGATAAAGTAAGTTTAGACATACCCGGAACCACAAAAATATTTCTACGCTTCAACAAATGCCTAGTATGATTTTTGTATGATCAAAAAGTTTATAAAACTTTACTTCATTTATAAAAGTGGCGCCCCATATATGCTAGAAATAGTCAAGACTTATCATTGTTACAAGTATACTTTTATTAACAAGGCTTCACTTTACATTTTATACTTACAATTATCAAAGTTACTTCTTTTTTTATGCAAGTAAATAACTAGTAAAAATCTAGATATTTATGCAACATGAATCCTTATACTCATGGGATGATCCCTCCTTTTGGAGACATAAGAACACAAACCATTAAGGAGGTATGGCCTAACTAGTTGCATAGTGAATTTGACCATCTTTTCCCCATTTCCCTCATTTTGCCCCCCCCCCTTGGACTAGTCAATGGTCTTTGACTTCACTAGGACACTTAGGACTTATACTTGTAGTATAAATAAAATGCATTAGTACTAGTTTTCTCATACACTACATTTCTTTAAAGAAAAACTCACACCATTTCTTTCTTTTTGTCTTGAAACCCACGGCTCAACCCTCCCCCATAAACTATCCATACAAAATTTATATAACCTATTTACATACATTCTTATATCATATCTAAGATGTCCTAAGATATTTCCAAGTATTGGTTAAGGATTTACAAGTGTTGAAGCAAGAAATCAAGATTAGGGTTTTCTTTTGGAAACTAGGGTTTTCTTGGTTATAATCTTGGGTTTAAAGTCTAAACAAGGGTTTAGCACTTATTTGTCGTCATCCTACATCATCTCGTTAAGGTTATTCTTTAAGCCTGAAACTTTTTTTTATATGATTATATGCATACGTAATGTTTATGTAGTGAAATCACCATTAGGATATGTTTAACTTGTAAACATGGATTTTTCTTGTAAATATAGTTTTATGAACTTATACACATGTTTTATGGATAGTAATATGAAGTTATAAACGGATACATAAGTATTTTACAATCTTAATTAAGCTTAAAAGTGTTGATGCAAATTTGGGTTTTATGAAAGTTTCATAATATGTTTCATGTTAAGAAATACAAAGGAATGTTAATGTTAATTATGGACCTATAGTAATTTTATATGATCATAAAATATGGAACAAGGAAGGGAAAGACTTCGTATACGTATGGTTTTATGTAAAAAGTATAAAGTGGAAAAACATAAAAACAAGGTCAAAAATGGACTTATGAAAGTTATTTAAACATTCTGTCTAAAAGTGTTATAAAAACATACTTAATTTATGTTTTTATAAGATAATACATTTCACGACGATTCGTTAAGCCTATAGGATTCTTGTTACACAACGATTAATAACGAAAAAGTTACGTTAAAGATCATGTTATAACGATTATTAAACGGATTTATCTTTAAGTTTTTTTATTAAAAACTTTTTATCAAATTTATTTCTAATCAGCAAGTTGATATTTTTAACATATAATACATACTCTTTTTTAGGATTCCAAAATGATAAGAATAGTTAATTTTTCAATTAATATGTAACTGAGATTTATTGTAAGTTTCGCGAGTTTACGACAATTAATATTTATGAACACTATTTTTTATAAAAGTTTATATTCATGACCAGAATTGTTATATTTGTTTAAACCTCATAAAATATAGATTTCAAAAAAAGTGATGTTCCTCGAACGAATCGTTAAAAATGGAGTTATATCGATTAAATTCGTCTTGTTCGACAAACATATACGATTTAAATAAAACTCACGTCTGGTGTGAACAGTAAAAGTTACTGTTCACCAGAGGGTCAAAATATGGAAAATGTCAAATATGTTAAATCAGTTATATACGAAAAGCCCATCCGTGGGCATAAGAAAATCAAAATCGGGCTTAAAACGCAAATATACGTTATGCTAGTTTTTCTAAACACGGTAATTATAACGTTTTAACTTATTAAACACAATTTTACCAAAACCATTAGTTGGTGATTGAACTATATAGAATTATATGTGGTTATCAAAGTACTATATTACTAGGGAGTTTCATAATGAGGCCTCTTCGGGGTGGCGTATCGACGAGTTGCTGGATTTACGATTTAAAGTGTCCTAGCTCCTCATACGTTCACTACATGACCTCTTAATTATGATAGCCCAAACGATAGTATGATGTGACTAACATAGACCTGTATATGATGTTAGTTAATTGAAGTACATGGTACTTATACGACCTATGATAATTTAGGTTGCATTCGATCTTTTACGTGACGCTTTATCTGCGATATTTGGATTATCAGAACTCAAGGTGAGTTCATAGCCCCACATTTTTACGATTTCAATGATTTATAACTATGGGGTGGAAACATGCTTTGTTTTATAAATTGGACGCAAGTATTGATTACATGTTTGCCTAAGTAGCGATAACCCAAGTTGATTTTTTTCAGACCCTTTCATGAACTGTCCAATGCATAGATTAGTTGTTAATTACCATTATCGTGAGGCAGCGAATGTTATTAATAGATCTATTTGGGGAAACGACCTCCCCGTTCGGGTGACTAGCTATCACCGAGAACGAACGTATAGCATGTCGAATTTGGGATGTTTTCGGGTTGAACATCTAATCGGGCAGAAATTGCAATACATTATTATTGCAAGAAAGATCGTCGAGCTTCAGTGTCATGAGCTTAGGAAAATGTAATATGGTTTTGTGATGTCTGCATGTGTTGCATTATCACGGAAAAAGTCTTGCGGTCCTGCATATTATGATTTATCAAACCTATGAATTCACCAACATTATTGTTGACGTTTTAAAGCAATGTTTTTCAGGAGATCAGTAAGCATAAGGTGCCAAGGATACATTGGTGATTTTGTTTTGGGAAGTCATGCTAAAGATATGGTTGTATTATGTTGTGAAGCAGTATCTTTGTAATAATAATCATGAACAAGTTAAAGCTTCGGGCTATTTGTATCAAATATTTGTTAAATCCAATGTATCAGTTTTAAAACGACTTTTTGGTCGTTCTATATATATCTTGTGTTATTGATCTATGAAGTAACACGCCCCGGACCCTTATTCCGCTGCGACCCAATTTGGGGGTGTTACACTCATCATCGACTCGTAGAGTTAATTCTTCACCATAAACATCGATTAAAGCTCTTTCCGTCCTCAAGAAAGGTCTCCCGAGGATGAGGGGAACTCGAGGATCAACATCATAATCAACTACAACGAAGTCGGCTAGAAAATAAAATTTTCCTACTTTTACAAAAACATCTTCAGCGACACCTTTCGGATGAGCGACCGATCGGTCTGCGAGTTTGAGTGTCATGCGGGTCGAAGTGAGTTCAGGGAGCGAAAGCTGCTTCCATACGGAAAGAGGCATTAGATTAATGCTAGCACCAAGATTAGCTAAGGCTAAACATTCATCTAGCTTCGGGAAATCACACGGGATTAAAAACTTGCCGGGGTCTCCAAGTTTTTCGGGAAACTTTTTTAGGAGCACCGCCGAGCAATTTTCATTTAACGGAGTATTTGCTAATTTCGAACAAAACTTTTTATTTTTTTCTTTATTACTAGAAGACTCTTAAAGAGAAGCATAACTTTGGCATATGGAAGAAGAGCATCAGTGAAGCTAATATCGAAGTGTAATCTTTGAAAGATTTAAAGAAACTTCAACATTTGATTATTAGCTTTTTCACGGAGCTTTTGGTCGTTAAGCCTTGAAGGATAAGTTATTGACGGTTTAGGTTTAGGCTTCGGAGCAACTTTGGGCTCCGGAATCGGGTCTTGGACAACCGAAGGTTAGACGTGTGCGGTACTTCCTAAATTTGTATTTTGTACTTTGTCCTTTGTCGCCTCAGTTTCTCGCTCTACTTCCTTCGGAGGAGGTGAAGGAGTAGTTAGAATCGGTTGGTCCATCATAAGGCAAACACATTCGTGGTAATAGCTTTCACGTCACTATTGGGTTAGACAACAACATTACTAGGTAAGTGATCCAAACCCGAGAATTTTGATTTTGCATATTAGTTAATATGTTCATTATTTGATTGTTTTGATTTTCTATCTTATTGGTTCTTGCATCACATTCGTTGATTGAAATTCTTTTCGCCAATTTCGTCTTCAATGTTCGTCATTTGAGTTTGCATTGCTCTTAGTGTAGCTTTATTAGTCTCCATGTAGTTTGTTAACTCGTTTGAAGGTCCAACTTGAGCTTGAAAATTCGGAACTTGAAAATTTTGAGTTTAAAGATTAGGAGCTTGATAATTGTTGTTTCCTTGATTGAAATTTTGCCCTCTTCCTTGATTGTATTGGTTTTGATTATTTTCCACATTCATTTGATTGAAACCGGTGGTCCGAGGTAATTATTCGAGCGATAGCTAAGCAAATTACGGTCACCTTGCGGTTGGTAGGAATTACCCCCGAGTTATAGTTACCGGTAGTAGCATAAGCGGCCTCTTGAGTGTAGCCATCGGTGACTAGGCACTCGGTAAAGGAATGGGGACCACCACAAGTCTCGCACTTCGTATCAACAAATTTGACCGATTGTATTTGTGTCATCCTTTCTACAAAATTTTTATTCATTAATTCTAATTGTCGAACAACTTCGGGACTCTCGGTAGAAGTAGTAGAAGAGATATTTCTAGACGTCTCATCTTGAGTTGCTGAATTATCCTAATGGTTGTGGTGAGCGGTCATGTTCTCCATCAATTCATAAAATTCTTCTGGTGTCTTTTGCATAAAAGTTCCTCCCGCTGCAGCATTGATGGTGTCCCGATGACTTAATGTCAAACCATTATAAAACGTATCAATTTGTGTAACTAAAAGCATGTTATGGTTAGGACACCGATCAATGGACAATTTATAATGCTCCCATGCCTTAAATAATGATTCATGCGGTTTTTGCTCAAATTTCGTGATCTCGTTCCTTAACTTAGTCACCAAGGAAGGAGGAAAATATTTTGAGAGAAATTTCCTCATCATATCATCGAAAGAGTGAATGGAATTCCTTGGAAGGCGATCATACCATGCAATAGCATGATGCGTCAAGGAATATGGGAAAAGAGATAAGCGAAGGGCGTCATCGGAGACCCCATTTTGCTTCATATGTTGAGTAATTTCCAAAAATTTATCAATATGTCTATTGGCATCGTCGCCCGGTAACCCGTGAAATTGACAAGTATTTTGAACTTGTTGTATCATGTGATGACGAAGTCCAAAATCCGTTGCTTGAATTGGAATCGGGGCAATTGGTCCGCCCCGTCCATCTATAGACGGTTGGCACAACTCCTCCATTGATCGGGGAGCTTGCCCGTTAGGTCTCACCACCGGAGGTGGACCATTATTTGGTGGAGGAGGGGGCCCCGCAGGAGGCGGTCCCATGTTATTATGAGGAATGCTCATAACTTCTTCGAAGTCGAAAAGAGATGACGGTTCACCTAAATTCCTTCGTCGAATAAGACTCTCGGGGTCTCTAAGCGGAGAAAATAGATTTGAAGACGTAGAGCGAGTGCTCATGCACTAAAATAAAATAAAACGAAAATATTTTTGTAACCGATAATCGAACAAGTGTACGGTAGTTCTCTAGAAAAACGCACAAAGAAGCGGAGGAGCGGGTAAGCGCGAAGCGTTTTAAAAACCTTCTCCTTTCGGGTCGAAGTTCGTTGGATCGACCCTCCTTAAACCTCTCTTATAGTTTGTAAATCTAAAAGTGAGCCGTTTTCACAAGTGACACAACGGTTTATTTTGTTGTTTTTTTAATTTTTTTGGTATTTTATAAAACAAAATATTTTTTTATTTTTATGGTTTTATAAAAGAAAATAGAAAATTATATACGATAACTTCACGGGGAAGGATCTTCAAGGCACTAATTTCAAATACTTCATGAAAATCGTACACCTCTTCCCCGGCAGTGGCGCCAAAAACTTGATTCGATCCAAATAGTCTATATACAATAAAATATATATCCTAAATATCTCAAATTAATTATAATATAGAGAGTTTCCCGTTTAATATAAAATTGCTTGAGGACAAACAATAGTATATATCCCGAGTGCCGTATCCCGACAAGAAGTGAATTTGAAATTCACGAAAGTATTTTGTTTGATGCTTGAATATCAAGTATTTTTATTTTTGATTTCTAATTCTAAAAACGCAAAGGAAAGCAAGAAAAAGCAAGCAATCAATTAAGGCAACTAATGATTAAAACTAAAAACGTTAACGGGAATCTAAAAACGCGACTAAATACCTAAATTATTAAAATTTAACCCTAAAACTATTGTTTCATTTTTTATAAATTCTAAATGACTGAAAATAATTTTAGAAAAAAGAATTATATTTTTTTGACTTTATTTAATTTTTTATGAATTAAAAACACTTTTAATCTAAATTAAACATTAAAAATATTAAACTAATTATAGAAAATATAGAAAAATTACTGAAAATATTAAAGACTAAAACTAATGAAGGAAAAATAAAACTAGCAAATAAGCCCTACGGATAAGCAATGAAAATAAGCAAATTGGCATAATAAGCAAAACGGGAATTTAATGCATAAATATTAAATGTAAGCAACATGTAATGAAAAAGACCCAAGGGCGAGTTGGTAGTCGAGTGTGTGTGTGTTAAAACGTATGCTATAAAAGGGGGAGGTCGCAGGTTCGAAACTTGTGGCCATCCTTTTTAACAAAACATGTTTTTTACTATTCTTTTTAAAACTTTTATAAAACAAACTAAAATAAGCAACTTTAACAAATGATCTTTTTGCTGAAACTCACAAATAAGCTAGAAAAAGCTAGATTAAAAGGGCAGACTAGCTAAACTATACTATATGACTCATAAGCTAAACTGTTTGGGAATTTAAGACTCAATAAGCAAACAAAAAGCTAAAAAGCTGAAAATTAACAATTACTAAGACCAAATAAGCAAATGTGACAAAAATTAGACTAACAGAATGAGCTTAAAGCTCTTAAAAGCTGAAAGCAAAATAGACTTAAAATAGCAGTTTTTAAAAGAAGAATGCCCAACTTTGAGCTTAATTTTAAATCAAATAAGCACTAGAAATATGGTGTAAACTAAAAACAGATAAGCTTTAACATCTAAGGAACTCATAAAATCTAAATTTTAGAAAATTGGTTAAGAAATAAACTAGAAAGAAGGACTTGAAAAAGTGACAGTTAAACTAAAATCTTTTTGGCTTTTTGGTTTGTAAAGAACAAACTAGCTACTGCAGACCTAATTTTAAGCTACTAAATGTAAAAATAAGCTAAAACAGATTAAGCTTGTACCTAGAGAGCTTATATTAACAAATATAGACCTATAAATCAAGCTTTATTCAACCTAAATAGCTAATGAAAATAGGCTTTTTAAAACTTTGGAAAGACACTATGAAACTTAGACAGGTTTTTAACCAAATCACAATGCACAAATACCTACTTAAACCAAATCTTTTCTACTTCATTAATAACCAAAAACAAGCATGAAATTGACAGCAAATAGCACCTAATCAAAATCAAATCAAATAAGCTAGATTACAAGACTAAATCACCACAGTTTCAAACCATGGTTAGATAATACCTAAAACTTGATAGTAGAACTTTAACAACTTAATAAAACTTACTTTTAGAACAAGTTTAAGCTGGTAAAAGTTGATTTATGAGGACAAAGTAGCTTAGGCAGCACTAACAAGTGTTAGTGCTACTTGTGCCAAACACCCCTTTAACAACTGATTATGCATTTTTTTTAAAATTATTAAAAGACTGCGATCAAGCAAATATAAATAAAAAAATTAATGCATGAGGGAAAATCAAGTTAAAACAAGCATAAACCTCCCAGGAATAAGCACATTCTCAATAAGCAAAATCAAATGAGCAGATAGACAATTTTAGACTCATTTAACTAACATTCAAACAAAACAACTTTAACTTAAGGAATAGACATAATAACATCATTAGACCATAAAAAGCATATTATAAGCGGAAATTAAGCACACAATAAGCAGAAATAAGCACAGAATAAGCAGAGTTATAAAAATAAGCTACAAATGGTAAATGAAAAAGTACCTTTGTCCCAGCTGAACAGGGACTTTACTGCTCATTTAGAGCTTAAATCTACAAGCTCTAGCTTGTTTGCACAAGCTAGTAAGGTCTTATAAGCCCTTCCAAATCTGGCTTATCTTCCGAAATAAGCTGAGGTAATTTAAGGGAGAGTTTAAGTGAACTACAATCTCAGTTAAGCTTTTAAAGACTTAACTGAGTATAAGCTAGCTTAAGTAGTAATGAAGAGCTTTTAGAAGCTTAACAAGAGATTATGACCAATTTAAACATAATTGCATTAAGGAAAAGCTTAAATTAAAACACGAAATTAAATAAAACTGACTTTTATTGAAAATTTAAAGGATTACAATGCTTGAAAAGTAAATTACATGAAAAGAAATCTATAAGCTACTAAAACGCTATAAACTACTACAAGCTTAAGCTAAAAATCCTACATGCCTCTCAATGTGTGATCAAGCCCTCTATTTATAGGGGTGAGAGGAACCTTCTAGCCTTCAAGATGCTCCTCATCCCTCTAATCTTGGCCCTCTGTTAATAACCGCCTCTAATCTTTAATCTTTGAGTCGTTGGATCAAGTGCACGTCTAATTAGCCAATAGGGTGATGTGGGATTGCCAGCTGGGCCTAATGAGGATTCAAGGGGTGTCAGCATCTTCTAGAAGCAATGTGTGTGGAGAGTGTGGGGTGAATGTTTTTACCTATGGTGCCAATGATTGTGTGAGAAAGAGGGAGGGAAAGAACGATTCAACAGTAATGTTTGACTCGTTTTATAACTTTGACCCCGTGTTTTATATTGTTGGACCCAGTTTTATAAAAGGGTGTTGGGCTTGGCCAATAAACTTGGGCCAAGGAAAAAAGGATTTTGGATTTAAGTTTTATAAATGGTTTTAGGATTTAAGGTTATATAAGTATAAAACTTAGTAGGCTGACCCGGCCCAATAAAATGGGTCTGGGTTGGTCCGTAAAAGATGGGTACACCTTCGGCTTCAATTTTTTGCGCTCTTTCTAATCTCGTGCCTGGTTTTGTCTATTTTGCCTTGTTTTTGTCCCTTTGTTAAATATTCGGTACCTGCAAAGACACAATTCATAATAACAAACAAATACCTGATTTTTCATCTGTTTTAGGTTTATTTAGTGTGTTATTTTATTTAGGTAAAAAGGTATGTGTATTTAAGCACATACCAAAATCTCCCATACTAAACTATTGTTGTATCTTCACGCAATGTCATAAATACACACTTAGAAAACTAAAAATTTCAACCCCCTTAGACAAATTACCTCAAAAAGTAGTTAAGTGTTCATCTAAGGGATTAAGAAAATCATAGTTTTGAAAAGCCCCCCCCCCTAATTACCATTTTTATGCATTTTATTATTATCAATTACACATATCATAACTTCACAGAACAAGAAACAGACTAAACGGATAACTCATCGACCTTGATTTTTATCAGTTCCCAAACAAGCTTAAAAACGGAAATCATGTTAAATACAAGTTAAATTGCTAAACTACTCATAGATGCTAAATGTGGATGCATAGCAATTCCTCCCGCTGCCCTTATACCTAGATCCTCTAAAAATTATATTATATATTATTGAGCAAATGGAAATTAATGTCATATTCATATAGATAAACCCGATTTCGACCCCAATTAGTTTGAAATCCTTCCGAAAGAGACAATATGGTGAGAATAGGTCCACAGTAATGTTCTAATTTCGCATGATTAGTAGAGGGAGGTTATCCTTTTTAGATAACCCGGAGTTGAAATTTGCTTTATTATTATTATTATGCAACATTATTAAACCTCCCCTCGGTCCTTTAAAGCAACTGCCACATCGTATGCGACCGACCATGGTCCAGAAAGCTTTATATTGACTTGGTAATTTCCTCGACCTTGTAAAAGGCTGCAAACATCGTTGTGAGCCGCAGATGACACAAAACCTTTTTAACATGTGCCTTATTAGAAGAACTGCCACCTCGGTTGTGAGGCCGGCAAAGAGGCAGTAAACTTTTATTAGCCCATAGTTTTTAATATTATTATTACTAACTCCCACCCTTTAAACTAACTACCACCTCGGTTGTGAGCCGGGCAAGAGGTTGTGGTCTTAATTCGGCTTCGGCTTATTACACAACATATAATTATTATAGCCCAAATTTCAAGTCCTACGGTCTTTTTAACATCCGAGACAACATAGCGACGCCATCGGGAATCGGTAGCCTATTTCCCCACAACACTGACCAAACCTTGATGTGTACCTTACTATTACCAAAAGGAATCTTTACGAAGTGATCTAAACTAAGAATCGCAAAAACCTAAAGTAACTTTATTTATTCAACAATTATATAATGTTTATTAAGCTAGTGGGAGCAAAAAGCTACAATTAACCTCTATGAGCTCTAAAGAGATCCAGCTACTGTAATTTTAGCATCTACTTTATAAAAACTCTATCAATTTTTGTTCTTACTCAAATTTAAAATCTTTAATAAAAAGATTCGCAGAATGCATAGTTGCTAATTAAACAAGCTTTGCATATTTAAAAAGTCTATCAAAGAAACTTATGCAAACATCTTGGCTTTTTCAAGCTAGAATTTGTGTATTTTAAAGCTTCTTGTATAAAAGACTAGCAAAACGTTCGATTATATAATATAAGGGACACGCTAGAGCGCAAACATGCTCGATCAAGTCAAAATTTATTCCTTAAAAAAGACACGTGTCAAAACACTTATTCTATTTTTGAAAAAAAAAATTGGCATATTTTTGGTGGAAAAATGGGGTTACGTGAAGACAAGGCAAATGCAAGTAAGATCGAATCGAAAGATCCTCCCATACTAGAACTACACATTGTCCTCGATATGAGATTGTCACCCCCATATAGAAGGACTCTATTTAAGGCATAATCTAAATATTAAGGGGTCTCTACGCAAATCTAAAGCCGTTTATTAATTATGCTAATAGATAAACGTTAATCAATAAGATCTAGGATATCGGATTCCCATATATAAGCATGTGAAGGATTGAAGATCGAGTGGACGATAGACAAAACCACGAGCACGAGAGTCTTCATAATCCGTGGCAATCCTGAACACAAAACTAACACAACATAAAAAAGCAGCGGCGAGCCTCCACACATCACACTTTATTGTCATAAATAGTTCTATTAATATAATACAACTAAAGATAAGCCTGGGTTAGCCAACCCCCCAGAAGCCCATAATTATGTGTTAACCGAGGTTTTAATTTAACGGCCTGACACGACCGTCAATATTAGTGGGTCTATGGGAATTTTTAGAGATCCGGGACAACCAACAGAGGTATGTCCCCATCTAAAATAAAGCTTAAGTCATAATGACCGTTTACCAAGAACATATTAGTGTTAGTCTTTTAAAGGTAACTTCGATGGTTCCATAAGAGAAACCTGAGCAACGTTTAACGGTCCCCCAGGGCCAACGTTTGAGCTTGTGCCCGAGAAATTCTTTAATCGAGAATTGAAGAGAAGAACCCGACTCACCAACGTTAAAAATGCCGGTTCTATAATATGAAGTCATGGAATCTTCTTCGTTTTCTCTTGTAGATTAAAGAGTTCACTTAAGCTTGTATCCGGAGAGTTCATTTAATTACCATTTATTTGAACTTTTCGGTGATCACAACACGGTTCTTAAGACAAAATTACAATGAATTAAGGCTCCAGTAGCCTTGTGTTCAAGTTAATGGGAAGATGGCAAGCTTTCCGTACACGAACTTATAAGGAGTGCACCCGATGGGTATTTTGAAAGCGGTAGGAAAGGCCCATAATGCATCATCTAACTTATCGGACTAAGAAGCACGGTTTTCTCCTACGGTCCTTTCTAAGATAAGTTTCAAACCACGATTTGAAACATCCACTTGTCCACTCGTTTGTGGATGATTTACTGTAGAAAGACGGTGAGTAACTCCATACTTAAGCATGACCTTCGCAAATTAGTCATTGCAAAAGTGAGTACCGCGAACACTAATTACAGCACGAGGAGTTCCAAATCGGGCAAAAATAGATTTTAAGAATTTAACAACAACTTGGGCATCATTAGTGGGGAGCGCTTTTGCTTCAACCTATTTAGACAAGTAATCGACGGCCAAGAGAAAGTACGTGTTTCCCTCCCGGACGAGAAGACAAGAATGTCCCAAAAAATCGATGCCGCCACACGTTAAAGAATTTTGCCCCCCCTTCTCGCTACTTAGAAATTGTATTTTGAGGCAATTTCGTCTTTTTTGCGAGATTTTTCCTTGACGTTGACATGAGTCACATGACTTAACCATGTCATGGGCAATTGTCGGCCAAAAGAAATCGGAATCGAAGACTTTTTTTAGCGATGTAGTTTGCACCATGATGTCCCCTGGTGGGTCCATTATGGCAAGCCGTGGGGATATCAATGGCTTCTTGTCCGTGAACACACCGTCTAATCACTTGATCCGCACAAATTTTAAATAAATAGGGGTCATCCCAAAAATAATGCTTTACGTCCTTAAAGAATTTCTTCTTTGTTGGGACGACATCCTTTTACTACAAAATTTCCCACATGGTAATTGCAGATGTCGCGATCTACGGGGTATTAGAATCACCATGAAAAGATATCATTCTAAGGGTCTTAAGAGGAAATTTTTCGGTTATTTCCTTTTTCTCGAGATCACCTTGACGAGGATTCTCTAATCTAGATAAATGGTCGGCCGCGAGATTCTCCGCTCCTTTTTTATCACGAATAATGACATTGAATTCTTGGAGTAGGAGAATCCACTGGAGCAAACTCGGCTTAGCATCTTGCTTAACAAGAAGATACTTAAGAGTCGAGTGGTCCGTATACACTATGGTCTTTGATATACAAGTACGGCTCGGAATGTTCCACAAAAGCATACACACGGCTAATAACTCAATTTCTGTTGTAAGTGTAATGTGCTTTAGCATCCCGTCATGGTCCTTACTTTGCATAGTGTATAGGCTAAAATGTTTGTCTTTCGTTGCCCAAGACTGCACCTACCGCATAATCACATCAAGCGTCGCAACATAATATCAAATGGTAGGACGCAATCGGGGGGCAACTAAAATCAGGGCTTCGTTAACTTTTTCGTAAGTATATAAAACGCTTCACTACATTCTTTCAAAAAATAAAACGGAGTTCTATTTTCAAGAAGATGGTCATCGGTCGGCGAGCCGATTTAGAAAAATCTTAAATAAATCACGTAGAACTCGGCGGTTGCCCTAAAAAACTACTTCGAACACCTTTGACGAAAGTCAGATGAGGGAGTTTAGCTATAACATCAACTTTAGCTCGGTCGACCTCAATCCCGGACTTTGAAATCTTATGGCCGAGGATAATGCCCTCTTTAACCATGAAATGGCATTTCTCCTAATTTAGAACTAAGTTGGTATCTTCGCACCATTTTAGCATTTTGTCTAAATGGGAGAGACATGAAGAGAAAGAATCCCTCAAGACTGAGAAATCATCCATGAAGACTTCCATTGTTTCCTGAATTTATTCGAGGAGAAATGCCGATCATGCACCTTAGAACATTCAAAAGCATTACATTAAAAAAAACAGAAAGGCATACGTCGGTAGCAACGTCCTATAGAGGGTAATGGAAGGTGGTCTTCCTCTTGGTCATGCGGTTCAATAGAATTGGAAATATCCAGAAAATCCATCTAGAAAATAATAGCATTCATTCCCTACTAAACGTTCTAGCATTTGGTCCATAAAAGGCAACGGGAAATGGTCTTTAAGAGTGGCATCATTGAGCTTTCGTTAATTAATACAAACTCGCCATCCCGTAATTAAGCTGGTGGGTATTACTCATTATCTTCATTTTTAACTACGGTCATGCTACCCTTCTTAGGCACACAATGAATGGGGCTCGCCCACGAACTATCGGAGATAGGGTAAATCAATCCGGCATCAAGGAGTTTGATAACTTCTTTTGATAAAACCTCATGAAATTTGGATTCGTCCGCCCATTATTCTTTTGATGTTGACCGCCGTTGAGATTCGTCTTCCATAAAGATCATTGTGGAAGACAAAACCTAGGGTCGATACCCTTAATGTCAAAAAATTTCCATGCGATGGCCTATTTGTGTGACTTAAGAACCTTTAAAAGGGTGGCTTTCTCTTCATCTTTTAACTCCTTAGAAATTATGACGGGTAATTTATCGGTTCCTTCTAAAAAAGCATATTCTAAATGAGAAGGTAAATCCTTAAGCTCGAGTTCCGGTGGTTCTTCGATTGAAGGCTTCGTCAAAGTAACATCAACTTGCTTAAGGTCATCATTCTTCATCGGAGGGAGAGTCGGAGAAGGGTCTTCATTTTAAATTTTTCAAGGTAAAGAATGTCTCCCTCCGAGTCGTAATAATCGTCATCAAAATTAGAGAGCTCATCTGGGGTATGTATAAAAGTCTCAATTTCTTCCAAAATGAAATCTTCTCCTTCAAAAGGAGTGAACGAGGGAGAAGAAGAAGCGAGGATAGGATCCGAAGGAGTAGGATTGCCAATTAACGAACTATCCAAAAATCTAAGCACTTCTTGAGCATACTCCTCACAAGCAACATCTATGACATTGACTTGATTAACTATTTCGTAACTACGATAGTATCTTAAAGTTTGCCCGACTTTAAATGTAATGGCCTCATCATCGACTCGTAGAGTTAATTCTTCACCATAACATCGATTAAAGCTCTTGTCGTCCTTAAGAAAGGTCTCCCGAGGATCAACATCGTAATCAACTACAACGAAGTCGGCCAGAAAATAAAACTTTCCTACTTAACAAAACATCTGCAGCGATACCTTTTGGGATGAGCAACCGAACGTTTACGAGTTCGAGTGTCATGCGGGTCGAATGAGTCCGGGAGCGAAAGCTGCTTCCACAGGGAAAGAGGGCATTTAGATATAATGCTAGCGCCAAGATCCGGCCAAGGCAGACATCATCAGCTCCAAAAAAATCACACGGGATTAAAAACATGCCAGGGTCTATCCAAGTTTTTCCAGGCAATTTCTTAGTACAACCGCTGGAGAAAGCGAAACAATTTTATTTAATCGGAATTTTGCTAATTCGAAAACAAACTTTTCCTTATTACTTAAAGAACTCTTTAACGTAAAGCAAACTTCGCATTATGAAGAAAGAGCATCCGAGAAGCTAATATCTAAGTGTAATCTTTGAAAGGATTTAAGAAACTTCAACATATTATTAATAGCTTTTTCACGGAGCTTTTGGTCATTAAGCCTCGAAGGATAAGGTATTGACGGTTTAGGTTTAGGCTTCGAAGCAACTTCAGGCCCTGGAATCGGGTCTTGGACAACCAGAGGTTGGACGTGTGCAGTACTTCCTAAACTTGTATTTTGCACCTTGTCCTTTGTCACCTCGGTTTCACATTCCACTTCCTTCGGAGGAGGAGAAGGAGTAGGTGGAATCGTAGGTCCATTATAAGCAACACCACTTCAGGTGGTAATAGCTTTCACTCACTCTCCGAGTTAGCAACGGTATTACAAGGAATTTATCCCAAACCCTAGGAATTTTTGATTTTGCGTATTAGTTAATAGGTTCATAATTATTGTTTTAATTCTCATAATCTTATAGGTTCTTGCATCAAACAGTAATTTTGAACCTCAATTTCGTAATTCCGTTATCATTTTCGTCATTTGAGTTTGCATTGCCTCTTAGTGTAGCTTTATATAGAACTCCATGTAGTGTGTTAACGACGTTTGAAAAGGTCCCAACTTGAGCATGAAAATTCGGAACTGAAAATTATTTTGAGTTTGAAGATTAGGAGCGAGATAATTGTGTTTCCTTGATTGAAATTTTGGCCCTCTTCCTGATTTTATTGGTTTTGGATTATTTTTCCACATTCATTTTGATTGAAACCGTGACGAGGTACTTATTCAAGCGATAGCTAAGCAAATTAAGGTCACCTTGCGGTTGATAGGAATTACCCCCCAAATTATAGTTACCCGTAGTAGCATAAGCGGCCTCTTGAGTGTAGCCATCGGTGACTAGGCACTCGGTAAAAGAATGGGGACCACCACAAGTCTCGCATTTCGTATCAACATATTTGACTGATTGTATTTATCTCATCATTTCTACAAAATTCTTATTCATTAATTCCAATTGTCGAACAACTTCGGGACTCTCGGTAGAAGTAGTAGAAGAGATATTTCTAGACGTCTCGTCTCGAGTTGCTGAAGTGTCCTAATGGTTGTGGTGAGCGGATCATGTTCTCCATCAATTCATAAAATTCTTCTGGTGTCTTTTGCATAAAAGTCCTCCCCTGCAGCATTGATGGTGTCCCGATACTAATAGTCAAACCATTATAAAAACTATCAATTTGTCTAACTAAAAGCAATGTTATGGGTTAGGACAAACCGAGTCAATGACAAATTAGTAATGCTCCCAGCCTTAAATAATGATTCTAGCGGTATTTGTTTGCACCAAATTTCGTGATCTCGTTCTTAACATTTAGTCCACCAAGGAAGGAGTAAATATTCGAGAGAAATTCTCTCATCATATCATCGAAAGAGTGAATGGAATTCCTTGAAAGGCGATCATACCATGCAATAGCATGATGCGTCAAGGAATATGGGAAAAGAGATAAGCGAAGGGCGTCATCGAAGACCCTATTTTGCTTCATATGTTGAGTAATTTCCAAAAATTATCAATATGTTCTAATTGGCATCGACAGCCTGGTAACCCGTGAATTGACAAGTATTTGAACTGTACTATCATGTGATGACGAAGTCCAAAATCCGTTGCTTGAATTGGAATCGAGGCAATTGGTCTGCCCCGTCCATCTATAGATGGTTGGCACAACTCCTCCATCAATCGGGGAGCTTGCCCGTTAGGTCTCACCACCGGAGGTGGACCACTATTTGGTGGAGGATGGGGCCCCACAGGAGGCGGTCCCAAGAATATATGAGGAATGCTCATAACTTCTCGAAGTCGAAAAGAGATGATTGGTTCACCTAAATTCCCTTACATCGAATAAGACTCTCGGGTCTCCAAAGCGTGGAGAAAATATATTGAAGACGTAAGAGCGAGTAGCACATGCCGACTAAAATAAAATAAAACGAAAAATATTTTTGTAACCGATAATCGAACAAGTGTACGGTAGCTTTAGAAAACGCACAAAGAAGCGGAGGAGCGGGTAAGCGCGAAGCGTTTTAAAAACCATCTCCTTTCGGGTCGAAGTTCGTTGGATCGACCCTCCTTAAACCTCCTTATAGTTTTTGTAAATCTAAAGTGAGCCGGGTTTTCACAATGTCACAACGGTTATTTTTGTTAGTTTTTTAATTTTTTTGGATTTTATAAAACAAAAATATTTTTTTAATTTTATGGTTTTTATAAAAAAAATAGAAAATATATACGATAAACTTCACGGGGAAGGATCTTCAAAAAGGCAATAATTTCCAATACTTCATGAAAATCGTACACCTTCTCCCTCCGGCGAGTGGGCGCGCCAAAAACTTGATTCGAATCCAAATAGTCTATATACAATAAAAAATATACGTCCTAATATCTCAAATTAATTATAAAATAGAGAAGTTTCCCCGTTTAATATCAAATTGCTTGAGGACAACAATAGAATAATAATCCCAGAGCCTATCCCCGCAAGAAGTGAATTTGAAATTCACGAAAGTATTTTGTTTGATGCTTGAATATCAAGTATTTTTATTTTTGATTTCTAATTCTAAAAACGCAAAGGGAAGCAAGAAAAAGCAAGCAAACAAGTAAGGCAACTAATGATTAAAACTAAAAACGTTAACGGGAATCTAAAAACGCGACTAAATACCTAAAGTTATAAATTTAACCTAAAACTATTGTTTCATTTTATAAATTCTAATACCTTGAAAATAATTTTAGAAAAAAGAATTATATTTTTTTGACTTTATTTAATTTTTTATGAATTAAAAACACTTTTAATCTAAATTAAACATTAAAAATATTAAACTAATTATAGAAAATATAGAAAAATAACATGAAAAAAAAAAGATCTAAAACTAATGAATGAAAAGTAAAATAGTCAAAGACGCCCTACGGATAAGCAATGAAAAGGTAAGCAAATTGGGCATAATAAGCAAAACGTGGAAATAAAATGCATAAATATTTATAAAATGTAAGCAACATGTAATGAAAAAAGACCCAAGGGCGAGTGGTGATGATGAGTGTGTGTGTTAAAACGTATGCTATAAAGGGGGAGGTCATAGATTCGAAACCTGTGGCCATCCTTTTTAACAAAACATGTTTTTTACTATTCTTTTTAAAACTTTTATAAAACAAACTAAAATAAGCAACTTTAACAAATGATCTTTTTGCTGAAACTCACAAATAAGCTAGAAAAAGCTGGATTAAAAGGGCTGACTAGCTAAACTGTTTAGGAATTTAAGACTCAATAAGCAAACAAAAAGCTAATAAACTGAAAACTAACAATTACTACGACTAAATAAGCAAATGTGACAACAATTAGACTAACAGAATGAGCTTAAAGCTCTTAAAAGCTGAAAGCAAAATAGACTTAAACTAGCAGTTTTTAAAAGAAGAATGCCCAACTTTGAGCTTAATTTTAAATCAAATAAGCACTAGGAATAAGGTGTAAACTAAAAACAGATAAGTTTTAACATCCAAGAAACTCATAAAATCCAAATTTTAGAAAATTGGTTAAGAAATAAACTAGAAAGAAGGACTTGAAAAAGTGACAGTTAAACTAAACGTGTTAGTAGACGTGATATACACGAGTGACGTTTAACGCTTGCGTCGATGTGATATGCATGATAGATGTTTAATGGGTGAGTCAAAGCGGTATTGATGAGTGACGTTTAACGCGTGAGTCGACATGAGATGAGTCAAAGGTTTTGGGGGGAAAGTCTGGAGCCAAAATGAAATATTGAAAATGAAACTGAAAAAAATTAATTTTAGAATTTTAGAGTGAAATACTAGTACGTAATCAAATTGAGATTGAATAAAAAACAATGGTTACCCTAAAGTGTGATGGGCACACTTTTCATTTCCCGCCTGTACCACTATCATGCCAGATTGTCAACTATCACATGTCCCCATAACCTCTACAGTATTTCATTTTCTCTTCATTTCTCATTTCATTATATTCCTTAAAATAGCAAAATAAACATCTTAAAATGTTAGCACCTACATTTGGTCAAAATCAAGCACGTAGTACCCCCATCCAAGATTTAGGAGTCATTTATGGTAAGCTTTGTTTACTTTAATTTTTTTGATTAGTTTGTTTCAATATCATGTTTGGAGCATGCAGAGTGTGAATAAAAATTGATGTTTTTACACACAATCATATGACCACCTGTTTACACTAAAAGTCTATCACAGTGGAAATTTTACCTCACTACCAGATAGGAGATATCGTTATGCAATAATAGAATGGTATAATTTAGTTGACAGCAAAAGGTTTTCCATATACGAGTTTGATTCAATGTTAGAGGACTTAGATATCAAGGGTGGTAGCTTTTTGTTTTCCTATTTTAGGATACCTGGAAAATCCTTGGATGAAGGATTGGTACCACTAATTTCTCACCAAGATGTGCTTAGTCTGTTAAAGTATGTACCTAGTTATAAAGAAATTGAGGTGTACATTAAAAAGCACATGATGGAAGTTGTTTCTGGTAAGGGTAAGGGTGTGGTTATTGAGGAAATTATGGAGGATGATGAGGTCAATGAAGCTAGTGAGACTGGATATAGGGGTCAATCATTGTTGTTAAATGAAAATGATGTTCAAACTGAAAATATGGATTCAACAAGTAAAGTAGACCACCCACCATGGTCTTTTGGATGTTTATCTGATTCTGACATTAGTGAGCACCCACCATGGTCTTCAAAAAGCATGAATGAAAAAAGGAATACGAAGCGGAGTGAAGAATTCTGGTTCAAAATAAAGTTATTTGAGAATGACTTTGTGTTTGGCTTAGATTTAAGTCAGGATCCTATAGACATGACAAAGGTGGTCAAAGTTGAATAGGAGATGCAAGAGCCTATGTATTATAACTTTCATCCTCTAATGTATGACAGTGATTATGAACGTAGCATAAGTGGGCTGGTAGGGGATCTTAAGACATGGAATGATGATGATGATTTGTTGCAGCAAGTATATCCATATGATTGGCAACAAGATCCTTACCATGGAGATGATGAAGCTGAAGAGAACGCAGAGTTGTTTGCTAAGCTGGATGATCTACTTGAGCAGTTGCCTTTTCTGAATGATGAACTAAAAGAAAATATGGTAGGTGTTGATGCTCCAGTTGTAGCGGTTGAAGAAAAGCTGGAAAGGATAAAGCATGTGGTTGATGAGGAGATTGAAAGACCAAAGAAGAGGAAAAGAGAGAATGAAGACGAGAGTGCATCTGTCAATGTACTTCCCTTTGGAAAGATCAAACAAGAGGAGAAAGTTGAATCCAGCTTAGAAGGCCGAGAAGGCAATGAAAGATTATGGTTTTTGAAGCGCCGGAGTGCTTATAGATGGAATTGATTGATGTGGTTTGGGATTTCTTGGTTTAACGTTACTAATCTATTTATGCTGTTAAAACAATTTGTTGTTATGGTACACATGCATGTAGGTTTGACTTTTGAGACTGATAATGAAAGGGACTTAAGTTAATTAGGGAAACGTATGTAATGTGCCAAGAGTTGACCGTTCATTGTCAAGAGAGGCGGTTAGTAGCAATTGTTGTGGGATTATGCCAAAGGTTTATGGTATGAGTTCTCGTATGGGGGTTGGTGGTGTTTCAAATTGCCTTATTGATTTCAAATTGCTTAAGGAGCTTCAGGATGATGAGTTGGAGAAATCTAGGGAGATGATGCTCCAGTCATGTTATCTTTAGTGCTCACAATCATCTTCTATCAATTGTTTCCTTTGTGTTCTAGTTGTTGTTAGGGTTTGGCTATGTTCTCTTTTACATCTTTTGTCTTCAAAATCAGCCCAAACTAACAAGTTATGTTTTTGTTATGTTTTCTTATGTAGGTTATGTGTCTAGTGTTATAGTCTTTTGTCTTAAGATTTTAATGAAATTATGCTTATGTAAATATTTATCTATGCAGCTTGTTATTTCCATATTGCATTTTTTACCAATACAAACACATTATAGTACTCCTAGCAAATTAATTATAATATGTCATTTGGCTAAAAACCAACAGCAAGAAACAAATTATAATGCTAAAAATATGAATGGATATAGGACCATCTGTTAGACTTACATGACTGTACATTTTGAGTGATGCAGGATCGCATCCCCGTTATTCTAAAAGGTGCTAACATTTTTTATAAGAATGGAATCCATCCTAGCTATTATAGCATTACCTTTAGCCTCGCGGACAATGTTCCTAAACAGGGTGGTATATTTGGTGATTGTGGTGTGTGGGTTTGTATAAATTTATATCGGTTGGCACATGGCGTATCGTCATATGTCGATGATCCTGTTGACTTTGCCCAGGCATATCGTGAGAAGATGGTTTGTTTTTATTTTTCCTTCAAAATTGGTTCCTTTTAACTCGTTCGTACTACAAATAATGGGTCTAATCTTTGCAAACTTTGATCTTTATTTGTTAGTCATTTATGCATGTTTAGATGTTAGTTTTGTGTCAAGGAAAACAAATAACCATATAAGTAAACAAACACCCATGTTCTCCAATTTTATTGGATGTCCCTGAAGGGACAACAAACACCCACGTTTAATACAACAAAACCATAAGTTATATAAATAATTACTAGAATGAGTCATTTTCATGGGTTTAATACATAAGTTGTATGGGAGGAAGATGATATTTATGAATGTAAACCACTCGTGTAAATAATATTTTATGGCAACCGTTTTGATGTACTTAAGTAACTGACGTGTTTCTTCCTTTTCCAAAGTGGCATGTCGTTTCATTTTTTCAAAGTGTAAAAGGTATAGACATTTTTGGCGGGTTCATATGGATTACTTAATTAACTCCCCAAAGCCCACTTAAATGAATATTTGATTTTAGAAAGCGCATTATAATTCTTTTTTTGGTGCAAAGGTGAATTTTTATAGGATAGAGATCCTCTAAAGTTCATATCATTAAACATATGCTTACAGTTTCAGATACCTAATGCAAGAAACTGAAAATTATTGAGTCTTTGAAGTTAACTACGATGTTATGTTCATGGAATACCCTCTTAAGATATGAACATGGGAAAATTTTAACACTCAAGTTATCTAAGTTAAACAGGATGAGTTACTCTAAAATGCTAGACATGTTGTCCTATAAACTAGAATATCATATTGGAGCAATCTTTAATTGTATTCCTAGATGTACCCTAAAAAAAGGTTTGACAATTGTTGAAGGTGATGGTCTAAGGTAAAAACTCATGAAAAAGGAAGCGAGATGCTGGGTCTATGTCTTCTGAGGAGCTTGTTGCATGGGTACGTCCGTACCGACAGGCTACCTAATTGAAGGTGAAGTGTAACTAAGTAAATAGTCACCATTGCCCAATCAGCATATATTGTTTGGTCGATTGTTCTTTGTCGTTTTGAACTAGACATTTTTATAGGTAAAAGAATTTTATTTTTTCAAGACAATATTAAATACACAAAGCATGCTTAGTTTATCTATAGTTATTAATCACACAGATGCTGAAATAGTTTCCTATTTCGTATTTATTGTTCATCTTTTACTATTCTCTTGCTAATCCTGAACTTTGTTTTTCCAGAGATGACTTTGAAATACTTTCTTCATTTCCCATGGAATTGCTCGGCTTCCTTTTCTTAGATGGTTGTTGTTGCTTCGGTGGATAATAACGCCGTTGTGCTGAGGTTGTTCCTCCTTCTGCGAGTCAATGTTGGCGGGGTGTAGTTTCTTGACCGGTTGGTTCTCCACGGAGGGTTATAGCTCCGTCTTTAGGTGTTGATTTGAAGGGTAAGAGAGTCACATTTCCAAACTTTTTTGGTTCTCCATCCTTTAAGAAAAGAAAGCATGTGGTTTTGGATGAGGGCCCCTCTTCTCCTAAGTCTGTCCCTGACATTGCTCCATCTGATGAAGCTTGTAAGACTCTTTTTGGGTCCTTAGCTAGTACAGAGGATCCTGGAGATAGTGATCCCTTTCTTCCATGTCTTTGTCTTCCTGTCCCTTTTGTTTTTGTCATCCTTTTCCTTGTTGTTTGTGTATTTCATTTTTCTTCCTTTTTAGGTATTGAGGAGGCTCGTTCTTCCCATGATGCTCTTTGCAACCTCTCCTATCCCGATGTCTAACGCTATCTTGATGGTCTGACTTTAACCGAGTTGACTAATTTTCATGATGTGGCGGCTGTGAGGTTTGTTATGTCAAATAATTTGTTAACCCGTGAGGCTCAGGCTTTGTCTGCGGAGGTATTTAGGCTGCGTGGTGAGGTTGAAGCTCTTAAAGATAAACTGGATTTTGCTAACCAGGAACGAACTTCATTGGTGAGGGATTTTTTCCCTCATGCTGTTGAAAGGCTCCTTTCTAGTGATCATCTTAGTTCTGCTCTTGTTGATCTTCAGGAGAAAGCTATGCTTGTAAGTAGGAGTCAAGCTCTAAGGGAGGTGGCTAGCTCGGGTATTGGTGTAGAGCTTGTGGACATGAAGGACTTTGATCCCAATGCAGAATAGAATTATGACAGAGCTATCGAATCCTTCTACCAGGTCAAGTTCCCATATGTGGATCTCCTTGTCCATTATGCTGGTCATAGCGTGGGGAAGCTCATGACTCTAAAGCCTCCGATCATCTCTTTTAGGAATCCTTCTGCTAGCCCTATCCTCTGATTCTCTCATTGTTATTTTATGTTGTTATGTGATGTTTCACTCTTGTTGCGCTTTTCATACACTTTACTCTTTTTATGGAGGCGACAGTGTGCCTCTTTTCTCAGTGCCTACGTGCCCGTTTGGACAATATCTTTTACTTCGCCAGATATTTGCTTACCCATAAACATATGTTGAATCGTTACCATGATGTGTGGTTTTATCAGGAGATTTTGTTCACTTGCGTCTCATCTCATATAAGCGTGAATCTGCTTGTCTTGATGACAACTTCGGCAGGTTTTCCAAGATTTTTTTTAAATATACCATAAATTCTAATTTTAAATAAGTCGGGCTTTTTTGCGAATATTTTTTTGAAAAAATCGGGTTGAAATTTTGAAAAAGTCGAGTTGGAAATAAATGCAAATTTTCCATGATTGTGTTTAAATATTTTTCGAAGAAGTTTTGTATTTACGAAAACGACAAACTTTGTCGTGCAAAACTACCTCGAGTTCATGAAAAAACGTAAAACTCGGGCCAAAAACATCCTCGTACAGAATGACACTTGGCAGCATTCCATTGGAGTCGTGCGTTCGCGATTTCGCACAAAATAATAGTGGAAAAAAGAAATCGGGAAAAAAAGTGGAAATTGTCGCTTTTTGGCTCATCTAAGTAATTAGCTCTAATTAATAATGTTTTTCTTAACCTGCTTGAAGTTGGAACTTACCCAAATATGCAGAACCTGTTTGTAGAGTTGGGCATTAATGATAGACTACAGTGGAAGGAGCATTCTGAGAGGTTGGGAAATACGTAATTCAACAGAATCGATGGCTCAATGGGACGCTCAATCGAACTTATTAACAATGGTAGGCTGGTCTTAACCTCCAAATATATCTTAATTAGTTGTCATTATCTTCATTATCAAATGATGCTTGTCATAGTGTTTCAGGAAAATCACCAGCTATCAATTTTTGGCCCACAACTTTAACAACTTATCTGTCCAGGTAGTATATATTTTTTTTTCCGCATATGTTGTTAATCTAAGTAGGTTTTTGTGAAAAAAGACAATGAGTTATTCTTCAAAATGTGTGCGAAATTGTAAAGTTTGTAATTTTCAGAAAACTGTATACTATTAGTGTTTCCAAAACAAAAGTTTATAGCTTGATCCTTTGACTCATTGGCAATCTGTGTCTGTTTCTCAGTGGTTGGCGACTCCGAAAATGCTAATGGTTCCTCTGTCAACCGTCAATACATGGGTTATGCTTTCATCAACATGACAGAGGCTCCCCCTATTGTTCCCTTCTTTCAGGTTTGTGTTCTATATAAGCCCCTCTTTTAAAGTTTCTTAGGTGCGTTTTCATTTAGGTAAGTAGTATGTTTAAGCCCATCAACGGGACCACCTTACCCTATAGCATTATCAGTTGAATTGACTTGATTTAACCAAAGATTAAAAATTGAACTTTCAAGATATACCCACATTAGCAAATTTAGGATTTTTGTTTACTACCTTTCAATGTTTTTAATATTAACTAATTTACAAGATCATCTAACAAATTAACAACCCTTATAATCATAACCACTAATGACGTATAGTGTGGACCGACCTGGCCCACTCATACGATTATGGGCTTACACATTGTTATCACTACTTGGGCCAACGGGTCGTGGTCGCGGACACCTGTCTGGGATGCGGCTGCAAAAGCGCGGTTTCCAGCACGTGGCTTCTGCATGCAATATCTTTATAAGCTATTTTAGGGAAAGATAATCTAAATAGATAAGTGATACACTTTGCTTATTTGAATAGGTTAAGATAAGGCCAAATCCCAAGGATATTGGACAAGTCTTTGGCCGAAAGATAAGGAAACCTTAGGGCCTATTTGGCCTATAAAAGGAAGACGATTATCATTAATACAGGTATCGCATAAACCCTAATTACATTCGATTACTCCCCAAAGCTATATACTTACTCTCACGCCGGAGTCTAATCGTGGGATCCGCTCCCACGATAAGGTTAACGGTGTTTTATTCCTTGTACAGGGATCCTGAAGCAAATTCACTTGGTATAAGAACGAGGTACTTCATACCCGAATAACCGCTTATTCGGGCCAAACATAACCTAACCCAACTTTTGTATCAACAAGTTGGCGTCATCCGTGAGACCTAACACTAGGAAGCACTCTCAAAAACAATGAGCGCAATGGTTAACGTTACCCCCATCATTGCCACTGTTAAAGAAAAGACGCTGAAGGAAGCAGATGCCGTGCCCAAGGATTGCATCCTAGATTTCTATGAAAAACACTACGAAGACATCTTGCCGGTCATTATGGACAAGCTGTGTCATGACAAGTGAAAAGAAGTCCAAACCAGACTGTATTTTAGAGAAAGCTCCAAGAAAATCCAAAGAGAAAGGGAGAACTCCCTGAACTGAAGGGCAGGAAACTCGTCTATAAGGTTCCATCATAAGAGATCCAGGACACGTGGTCGAGAAAGGCACGATGACAAAAACGTATTTAACCGCCTGAGCCACCGTAAGAAGAGCATACATGAGCGACTCAGTGATACCTACTCACCAAATATAACAAAGTTCAGGCCAAGTAGGGCGAGCTCTAGGGATCCCTCTCACAGTAGAGGTCATTCCCTTAGTAGGGGTCGTCCCCGAATCAGAGACCGCCTCCGTGGCATTGAAGAATCATACGACGATACTTACTCCTCTCATGGGACTGGAACCAAGTATAGAGATCACTCTCATGACGGATATCACCCCCGTAGCGTGAAGAGATGGAGGGAAAGTGAATCCTCACTATCTCGCGGATCAGAAAGCAGCACCAGTAACAGAGGACACTGGAAGTCAAAGGAGAAAAGGCGCAAGCCAGCAGATGATGAAGACCTGGCCGTACCCTGGACTTGCGAGGATGTAGATCTGTTCACACCTCGAATCCGCAACTTCAAAAGTTTACGGAAGACACGAATGCCTAACAATGTTAAAACTTATGACAGAACCAGAGATCCAGAAGACCACTTGAAAATCTTCCAAGCAGCGGCACAGGTAGAACGTTGGGCAATGCCTACATGGTGTCACATGTTCAACTCTACCTTAATAGGGTCTGCGAGAGTCTGGTTCGATAAGCTACCTTCAGGAATCATAGATGGGTACAAGGGTCTCAAAGCGGCTTTCCCAGCGTACTTCATGCAGCAAAAGAAGTATGTGAAAGATCCAGTAGAAATTTGCAACATCAAGCAGAGGGATGGGGAGACCATTGAAGAATTCATTGAGAGTTTCAAAATTGAAACCGAACGCATAAAGGGAGCCCTTGAGTGCATGCGAATCTCCGGATTCATGCATGGAGTCAATGACCCTGAATTGACAAAATGACTCAATGAGCATGTCCCAAAGACTGTGGAGGAAATTATGACTACCACCACGGCTTTCATACGGGGAGAAACCACTGCCGCTTCTAAAAAGAAATTTCACACACCTTGGAAGTCACAAGACCAGTCCAAATGGCACACCTCTGAGCGGAGATCTAACTTCTGAAACTAGCCAAAGGATGGGCGGGGGTCCAACAAGTTTACTCCCCTAACTAGAACGCCCAAAGAAATTTCCGCGGCTAAGTCAGGAAAGTTCAAACCACCACCGCCCATGGTAACCCTGGTATAAAAAAGAAGCAGCAACAAGTTTTTTGAGTTCCACAACGATAAAGGACACAGCACTAATGAATGTCTGCAGCTAAGATAGCAGATTGAAGAGTTGGTAAGAGCAGGCAAGCTCTTGCACTTCATTAAAGAAATCAGGCAAGACAAAGATCAACAAAAGACTAGAAAAAAGGACGCTCCGATCATAAACAAAGACATGGCCATCTATATGATATAGCCGTGGTAGAGAGTGACGCGACAGAAGGTGACACAGAGTTTCGGTCGCGTCAAAGAGATTACGTTCCCACCATTGACTGCCAATAAAAGAACAGAAGGTCTGGTATGTGATTAAATACACATACCTTTTACCTAATAAAACGACCCTAAATGACCTAAAACAGATGAAAAATACAGTGTATATGTGTGTTTTGGTTATTATGACTGTGCAGGTAACGAATATCCGCAAAAAGACAAAAAACGAATCAAAAAGAACAAAACCGGGCATAAGATTGGAATGAGCGTGAAGAGTAGAAGCCGAAGACGAAGTCTAGATAATGGGCCAACCTAGACCCAAATTAATGGGCCAATTCAGCCCATTAAGATATTACCTTATAAACCTATGAACTTTTATACCTTATAAATCCAATCCATTATCCAATTCATGACCAAGCCCAATACAAAAGCCCAACATACCCTCACCATTGGTCTAAGTCAACCCTGAGTTATAAACACACACCGGGTTAACTTTTACTGTTTATCTTTTTCATTTCACTTTCCCTCCTTTACAACACAAAACAACACGCAGGGTAAATCCTCACTCTCTCATACGCTCCCGTCCTTCTAGAAGCTGACATACCCCTGACACGTCTGACCATTTTATCCACGCTGGCGATCCCAAGCCCTTTCATTGGCTAATAGGACGTGGAAGTGATCCAAGGATGTTTAATTGATGGACTGAAGATCAAGGGCTAGGATTGAATGGATTGGGGAGCGTCTCAAGGTCTAGAAGACTCTTCTCACATGCTATAAATAGCACAAGAATCACACAGTATGAGGCATCTAGGAGTAGGATTAGTATAGGAGTAGCTTAGTAGTAGCTTAATTTTCAGCTTATATTAGCTCATTTTCTGTCTTTTATGCTTAATGTAATTTCTAATTCAAGTTTTAATGTAATCTCATTTAAAGCTTTAATAAAATCTGTGTTTTTGTTTAAGCTTTCATTTAATCTGTCTTTACGTATTGAGCAATTATGTTTCTAGATCTCACCTAATAAGCTAATAAGCTCTATTTTACTCTACTAAGCATTTCTTAATCAACTTATAGCTTTTATAAATCATATTATATAATATGTCTAAAAACATCATAAAAATATCACTTAAAATTACATATGCTCTTATGGAATGCTTCTTGGATGATAAGCCAGATTGGGATGGGCTTATTTGACCCCACTAGCTTGTGCAAACAAGCTAGAGCTCGTTGATAAGCTCTTTTGAGCATTTATTATCCCTATTTTGAGCAAGGGATCAATGTAAGTCCATTTTGTGATTTTTAGCTTTATTTCTGTTTTGCTTATTTCAGCTTATTCTATACTTTTTGCTTGCTTATTATTCTGCTTATTCTTGCTTATTAGTGGTTTCAAATGCTTAGTTTATAGTTTAAATGTAATTTGTTTTGAGTCTATCCATTTAACAGTTAAAACTGTCTAGTTAGAGGTTAATACTGCTTATGATTGCTTATTGGTATAGCTTAGTTTTCAGAGCTTATTCTTAGTAGGATTTAGCTTATTTGCCTTAAGTTGTCTTAGTTCTTTATTTGTTTTCATGACTTTTAGCTTTTTAAGGTTTGGCTTAGCTTACTCTAGTTTTAAGTTGTTTAAAAGGGGTGTTTGGCACAAGCAGTCTTAACATAGTTAAGACTGCTGCTTGTGCAGCTTTTAGGTTCCAAAACAGGTTTAATAAGCTTTAATTAATTCTTAAAATAAGTTTTCATAAGCTCAAAGATAGATTTGTCAAGTTTAGAAGTTTGTTTTTCAAATCCTCAATCCTGCTAGTTTAGATCATGTCATTTATGCAATCTGATTTATTTTAAGTTTTTAGTAGATTAATTAGCTTAAGTTTAGTTTAATTTTTCTTATTGAGTCAAGGTAGTAAGTTGTCTTAAGTTTTTAGTCTTTCATTTTGCTTATTGAGTCAGATTTTTAAGCTTCAAATCTGTCACTAAAATTCCAGAAGCCAAAAAAATAGAAGTGAGTCTGTCATGTTATTATGCCCTTCTTTTCTTGCTTATTTCTTTTTCTTGTTTGCTTAATTTTGGTTTTTAAATGTTCTTAAAGTCTAGGTGTTCAACTGTTTTTAGCTTGTAGTCTTTTGTTTTAGCTTATTGAGTCTTAAATTTAAGCTCAAAATCTGTCTTAATATCTAAAAAAGCCAAAAGCATCAGTTAGTCTGTGTCATTTTCATCTCCCTTTTTTCTAGCTTATTTCATTTCCATTTTGCTTAATTCTTGTTTTCTTGAGTTATTAGCTTATAGGACATTAGCTGCTTTCAATCTTTAGCTTATCTCAAGTGCTTATGTGTTCTTAATTTTAGCTTAAAAAGTGTGTCATGAATCTTTTAAAGCCTCTTTATAAGTCATTTTGTCTTCAAAGCTTTAAGCTGATTTCAGCTTAATAAGTCTGCTTATTTCTAGTTTTTTTAGGTAAAGGGTTACCCCGGTAAAGTATATTAAAACCAAAAAAAGTTAAGTACAAATGGAATGTGGCTGAAGTACCATATTAACCTCAAGCTAAACAGCTTGATAAACACCTAAAACTAGAGCTTATGACATGCCATTAAACTCTTACAACTCTAGATAAAACTAAATTGCAACTAGAAATCACATAGCACACTAATCAAGATAACCAGCTTGTAAGCCGTGAATTATGAACTTCTCACCCTTGCTTTTGTGTTTGAATTATGTTTTTAATAAAGAACGATTCATCATACACATTTTCCACCTTCTTCTTCTTCTTCTTCAGCTTAAGGCAGATGAAAAAGAATTAGACATGGATGAGATTATCTTTCTTTAGATGAATACCAGTCGTTTCTACAAGGTGTCGATTGAGATGTTAAACCTATAGAAGTAGTTCCCTTCTTTGGTGCACTTGTAGTCGCCTTTGGCTCATATCTAACATTATGTTTAACAAAAGGACCAGTAAACTGACCGCCATTAGTAGACTTGGACTTACCTTTACCTATTCTTCTTTTTACCCAACATTTGGATATACGCACCTATCTATAGTCTTCTCAGTATTTGGGTTAACACATTAGATTATACTATTATAGGAGGACTCATCACCTTTTTAGGGCAATAGTCATGAACATGACCAAAAATCTTACATATATCACATCTGGGCGGCCTCCATTCATACTCAACACGGATGGTTTCTTGGTAAATACATCCTCACGGAAAATATGAATACATAGTAACAACATCCACGTGATCATAGCCTCTGAGAATTTACCTTAGTAAGCACCGAGCAAACTCTTCCTACCCACGAATCATTACACTTGAGCTTGTGTAATGAATCAAGCCATAACAGGTAATTCTGACTTTATTACCATCCTCTTCAAAAACTTAAATAGGAACATCATGCAATTTATACCCTTATCGGAATACGAGTTTAAGTCTTCTTTTGAGCAATCTAGTATCCATCGACAATGTTTCTTGAGATGATCAGTGATTTTCGAATCAACCATGGACCACCCTCCAAATCAGCCTCTCAAACCAGCCTGGGAATCAAATTTAAAGAAAAGATGTCGCTTTGGAATTCAATCATAACTTCCTTTTTCAGCCTAATGGTTGCACCATTGTTCACTAGCATATTAGTCATACAACCAGTAAATGCTCCATTCTCTCATTCATTTAAAGTAGCGACATTATTAGAGTATGTTCATAATAGAGAGTACTAACCTTTTTATTAAACTTGCGTGGAATAGGATGTTAACACCATCAAATACGGGATCAGCCATCAAGGAAAGTTAGAAGTAACTTTTGGTTGATCCTTTGCACTTCCACCGGCAACTCCAGCATGGGAGCGTTGACTTATTGGATGTCCACTGACGAACGTTAGGGTCTCTAGCTTATTGTGGGATTCATCAACCATTAAGATTAATTGATCATCAGATACGAAACCTTACAGGGATAACATCAGCATTTTTACGATCAACCGTAATTGAATTTACATATAGAACTTATGCTTCCAAGGTTTCTTACGATCTGCACTTAGTCAACTCTCGATAATAATCATCTTGTTTACCTGCATTCAATATCATTAAATTAAACTTTTGCAAGTCCATCCCACAGTAGTTATGGAAACTCCAAAAGTAGGCTGATCCAGCAACAATAAATACTAATACAGTTCTCGGGGTACGTTAATAATAGAAGACGGAGAGAAAGCTCAAAGGAGAAGATTGTTACTCACCTTTGGGATAACTTCTAAGCTGCATACCATCCATACAGCAGCTCCCATCTTCAAAGTATACCCTTATCACTTGTATTTCGACATTCTGTACATGCATAACAAGGAAACGAAAACCTAGGAAAAAACCATCTTAAAAAGAGAAATCTTAAAGTATCAACACTAGTAGGCTATGAGTATTCCACGTCTATCTCATCACGAAAAACACTTTGAAGGGAGGGCATATAATATAAAACACGAAAGGACTATCTGACACTTCCATATTAAATGTCGATAAGATAAGAATTATATTAATGATCCTAAGTACGAAATAAACACCAAAACCCTAAACTGAGAAGGATCGCACCTGAGCTTTAGAGAAAATTCTAATAAAATAAGAAAACTTGTTTAAATCCCATTATATTTATTAAGGATTAACAGATTAAACAAGAGTATTATATGATATTCGGATCAAGAAAGAAGAAGATTATGCGATCAGAATTGATGGAATAGAAGGAGCCATTTTTTGTCCATAGAAGAGACCTAGAGGGAATTTCTAATTATTTTATTTCTAGTTTTTTTACTTATTGAGTCTGAGTCTTAATCTGTATTAGCTTATTTGTTTTTTTTCCTTTTTGCTAGTTAAGCCCTAATATGCCAAACAGTTTAAGCTAAATGCCTATTAGTCCTTATTAAGCAAACTGTCAGTTTTAAATGTTTTTTCTAGCTTATTTTTTTAGTTTTGCCAAAAAGTTGCTTAATTAAAGTTGCTTATTTTTCTTAGCTTTTTAGTTTTTTAAAAAGAAAAAATCAAAAAAAAAGTATTAATTCAAAGATAAGGCCACAGGTTTTGAAACCTGTGACTCTCATTCATAACACAATACACCTTTAACACACATCCTCCACTACCAACTCGCCTTGGGACTGTTCTGTTAATAACTCACCTTCCTTTATCCTTTTATACTTTGTTTCCAGTTTTGCTTATAAAGCTTATTAGCTTATTTTTTCAGCTTATCCGTATAGCTTATTTGCTAGTTTTATTTTTCCTAAATTAGTTTTAGTCTTAAATATTTTTAGTAATTTTTCTAGATTTTTTATAATTAGTTTAATATTTTTAATATTTAATTTAGATTAAAAGTGTTTTTAATTCATAATAAATAAAATAAAAATCAAAAAAATATAATTCTTTTTTCTAAAATTATTTTTAGTCATTTAGGATTTTTAGAAGTTAAATTTGAGTTTGTAGGGTTAAAATTTGATTTCTTGCTTACTATGTCGCGTTTTTAAAATTCCTGTTAACGTTTTTCGTGCTTAGTCTTTAAATGCTTTAATGACTTGTCCTTATATGTTTTTGCATTTTTATTAGTAGAAATAGAATCCAAAATCAAAATCTTTGTATGACATTACAACTTGATGTTCACGACATACAGTAATTATTTTTCTATTCACCTCTCACGAGTGAGGAACGATACCGTGTTGATTAGCTTTTATTCTTTCCTAGAATAAATTTGTATGATACTTTGTTACATATATGTTATGTATTTATTAATTTATATATTATATATATATATATATATATATATATATATTATATATAATATATATATATATACATATATATAGTATACTATATATATACCATATTTATATATATTAGAGGGTTATTTGTTTGATACGTATCTAGACGAACTTTAAAATGGCGCCGCTGCCTGGGAGAGGTGTAGCGATTTTTACGGGATTATTTGTATTCGAGCCTTGAAGATCCTTTCCCCGTGAAAGTTTTTGTTTTATTTTATATAAAAACACAAAAATATTTTACACTTTTATTCTTATTTTCTTTTATTTTAAAAATAACCATTTGTTAATTGTCGTTTCTGCTCATCTTTAGTTGACAAACTATAAGAGAGGTATAAGGAGGGTCGATCCTACGGACTTCGACCCGAAAGGAGAAGGTTTTTAAAACGATTTGCGCTTACCCGCTCCTCTGCTTCTTTGTGCGTTTTCTAGAGAGCTACCGTGCACTATTGACTTTCGGTTACAAAAAATATTTTTCTTAATTTTTATTATTTCTTATTTGAAAAATCTATAAATATTCTTCTTTATCCTTTTATTATTTAATTCTAATGTCGTCATTCGAACAACGTAGTTGTTTCAGCTGCGGAAATCCAGTTGATGATCAACCTTGTCGATATTGTACTTGCGAGCGGTGTGGATATTATAATAGATGGGTACCTTGTTTAGGATGTAATTCGGAAGCTGAAAATTCATTCACTTATGAACCAACTCCGTATTCTTACAATGATTCTCTAAATTTTTCCGACTACCCTCCACAACCCCAGTACGATACGTATTTTTGTGAGTTATGTGGGAACGATGCTCATTATGGTTACGATTGTCCTATTCACTTCATAACCCACGTATTTTTGTGAGTTATGTGGGAACGATGCTCATTATGGTTACGATTATCCTATTCACTTCATAACCCGAACCACGAATCAAAGAAACTAGAGAGAGAGAGTCGAAAATGAGAGAGAGAGGAGAGAGAGTTGAGAGAGAAAAGAGATAGAAAAGAAATTAGATTTATGAATTAGATATTTTCTAAAAAAGAAAATATCTATATATATTTAGATATTTATAAAATATCTAAATATATA
>BQNB010044028.1:0-45137 GCA_026074375.1 Tanacetum coccineum
AACCATTTTGCATAAGAATAAAAACATGAAAAGACAATTGAACAATAAGAAAACTAAATTTTATTGAATATAAAAACTAAGTACAAGCTTGAAAAGAGAATTACATTAAATCAAAATGGAATTAAAAATATTACAATAAGCTAATTTTGCATAAGCTAAAAGCTACTCTAAAACTACACTAAAACTAGATAAGATCCCCTGGGTGTGTGAGACAAGCTCCCTTTTATAGGCAAGAGTGGATGCTTCTAGGTCCTTTAGACGCTCCTCTTGCTTTGATCTTGGCCCTTAATTTCTAACCAATCATTGTTCTTTAATTTGAAGCCCTTAGATGAGATAAGAGTCACACGGATTGCCAGCGTGGGAATCCCAACTTCTTGGAGCCTTGTGCTTCTTTTACACTGATTTTAGTGTAAATTTCCTCATTTTGGTGTGTTTGTTTGATGTATGCGTGGCATACCTTGTGTTAGAGAGTGTAAGACTTGGCTAATAACAATCAAGGGTGACGTTTCTTATTGCTGATGTGGAGCTTGGCACTCGAATCTTTGTTGCGATGCTTCTAGAAGAGTTAATTACACTTTGATAGAGTTAATTTTGAGCAGGGTTGTAAAACCCTAAAATCAGAACAAGTGTAAAATTACCAAAATGCCCCTAATGTCAGAAAATTAAATAAAAGCATGAATAAAATTCAATCAAGTGTTATAAATTATAAAGTACATCATGTGACAAGTATGAAATTTATATAAGATTAAAATATCTTATATTATGCAAGAAAAATAATTATTTATTATATATATGTATTTTGCCGAAATAATTATAAGTTAATTACTTATATTATACAATTAAATATTAAATAAAATAGGGAAATTATAAAATATTTTTGGCAAAATTAAAAACTGATTTTATCCCCTTGAATACCCAAAAATCTTGGCATTTTATTGTGTATATCTTTTTATATACAATTTACATTTGTAAACTTCTTAAAAACCATTTCCGAAAACCTAAATAATTTAGGTGGCGGCACAACATTTTTATACAGAAAGGGACGAATTTTCTAGGGTTCTTGGGAGTACAAGGGAGCTAAGAAAATTATTGGTTCATTGGTTTGAAGCTTGATTCGATTTATGGTGTTCTTTTGAATTCGAAATCCCTAGCCGAACTCAATAATTCATAAAATCATCCATAATTATTCAAGGTATTTTTATAACTCATTTTACATTATATAGATCTGATATGTTCATGAGAAAAATTACCATGCACGTTATTTTGATTTATTAAGCTTAAACATGATCTAAACCCTAAATAATTGCAAGAATTGTATTCGGCTCTAAATAAATTTATACTTTCGATTTTATAATTTTTATGACTTGTATATATCATGTATGAACCAGATAAATTGTTAGAAATTTTTTATAAAAGGTTTAGATAATTATTGTGGAATTTCTAATTCTTGCCGATTTTGAATTATGAAAGAAATGAAGAAATAAATTGGAAAACGAATTAGGGTTAGGGTTTTTATATTTTTCCCAGGTCCAATGCATGCTAATGAATGTATAAAAATTATGAAATTATTGGGGGAAATTTTAATTAGGGTTTTGTGCATTTATTGGTTACCCGATTTGTGTTTTAAAAGTATAAGGGGGTGTTTTGTAATTTCTGAAACTTTGGGGCTGATTATGGCATGTTAATATAATGTATAGATTCTGTGAAAAATAAGTAGAAGGGTATAAATTGTCATTTGATAATTGTTATGGGTTAAACATGATTAATTATATATAATATATATATAATTCGAATTGTATTTAAAACGGGACTAAAAGTGTAAATTATGAAAAGTACAAGGTCTATGATCAGTAAATTAAAGTATTAAGTATGAAAATACCATATTTGATATTATAAGGGCTTGTGTTGCAAAAATGGATAATTAAAGATTATGTTTAATTAAATTAATAACTAAAAGGATTAATTACGTAAATTATGTAAGATCAAGGATTTGGATTGTAAATACAGAAATGGAAACCTGCTAATTATAGAAACTTACTATTTATAGAAACCTGTTATAAATAGAAACTTACTAAAAATATAAAGTTACTAAAAATAGAAAGTTGCTAAAAATAGAGAATATTTGCTAAAAATATGGATGTAACCTTTAATATGAACAAGTAACTTATATATGTCCTTTAATTGTAGATCGTTTATGCAGGATAGCTTCCATTTCTTATCCTTCCTTTCCGTTACTGCTGGACATAAGGTACGGATATTCCGTCCTTTCAGTAAGGACATTCTTTCTTTTCATGATTCATCCCCAGAACTGCTATGCTTCCCCATTTTTATGTCGTTTGCCATGATCCTTTACATGTTTGATTTCATGACTTATTCTATTGCCCGAGCTATATATACGCATGACCATGATTTACATGACTTATCACCTAGTCATGGAGGTACCATGACCGTGACACATGAGGCACCTGTGTCACGACTCTTTCGCGTTGAGAGTGATTTCACGCGGCGTCCCTTTTCATGTTACCAGATTATATTTCATGTTTGGCCATTATTATTCAGGGGCGTATGGGTGCATCCTAGTTTACATGTTTACACGTTCATGGTGATTGGTTGGTGTGTGCTCTACATCCCATCACATTGGAGCTGATCCCTCCACCCATATTATTATAAGAGGTCACCCCTCTATTACATGTTGAGGCAGCCCCTCTATTATATGCATGTATTCACGACATTATTATTATGACATGTATGATTATATGAGCTCGTGGGCATTCCTTATTATTTATGTTTATACTATCCATGATATCTCATGACATCTTTGACTTCACGTTACCATGCTTTACATGTTTATTTCCTATTCTTCATGACGCATTCTCCAGGTTTCCTCATGACACTTATGATCTTTCCGCTGCTTTATACTTATTATCCAGGATTCATACTTATTGCTTACATTGTTATTATATCCGTTCACTGAGCGTTATGCTCAGCCGTATTTCTTTCTCTTTCTTATACGGCAGGTATCTAGAGGGAGATTGGGCTTGAGAGAGTGTGTGCTTAGGAAGTGACCATTTAGCTTCCTTTCTTTTTATCGCAGACATTTTGATGTGCTATACTATCTTGGACACATGTTTTAGTCCTTTAGACTTCTTTTACGTTATTCATGTTGATCTCATAATCGGGAGCCGATGTTTGATTCCGGCTTTCCACTTTGTTCTATGTTATCATTTATGACTTTATGCCTTTATTATGCTTTGATATGACACCATGATTATGACGTTTCGGCCTACTCTCCGGAGCGGGTTTGGGTCGTTACAATTATGGTATCAGAGCTCAGGCTTTCGACCTGTAGGCTCTAAAACTTGACCTGTGAGGATTGGGTAGACATTAGGTTCCTTCAGAATCGACGTTTATCTTCTGTCGCGTTTTGACCTTTTAACCGTTTAATCATTAAACCCTTTTTGCAAATGTCAGATGGTGAACACTCGTACCGATGCTGAACTCGCTGCGGCCGTTCAGGCAGCCGTGGATGCCATGCTCCCACAGATTCGCGAGCAGGTTCGCGAAGAGTACCGCACTGGTGCTGTAGCTTCGGGTAGTAATCCTCCACCAGTCACTATTCATACTTGGCTTGAGCGCTTCAATAAGCAGAAACCCCGTTCGTTCGAGAAGGCAGTAGCCCCTGTTGATGCTGAGAATTGGATCTCCCATATGGAGAAGATCTTCGACGTGATGGATTGTAATGATGCTTTTAAGACCAGATTGGCTGTGTATAAGTTCGAGGGTGACGCGTTGGCTTGGTGGAAGGCCTATAAGCAGGCCAAAGGAGGAGATGCGTGGGTCCTTACTTTGACTTGGGCAGCTTTCAAAGAGCTGTTCTTTCTTCAGTTTTTCCCTCGAGCCGAGCAAGAGCGCTTGAAGAGGGAGTACCATTCCATCCGCCAAAGGGCGAGTGAAAATAGTACTGAGTACATGCAGCGTTTCCTCCGCCTAGCTGGTTTTCTTGGACAGGCTGCTGGCACTGCAGAAGAACAGGCGAAGAACTTTCGTTGGGGTCTTCATAAGTCAATCCTTGACCATGTCATGTGTATACAGTTTACGGATGTTGCTCAGGTTGCGGATGCTGCACGCAACTTAGAAATCCTTCGTGACAGGGATGACTATGATAGGTCCGAACGTTCAGACAAGAGGTAAACCTTCAGTAATCAAATCTTTACGACCTTGTTTTATGTTTTACCTCCTTATCCTTATAATATGTACCGTTCAACTATTCTCCAGGCATAAGAGTGGAGACCGATATCAGTCGGCCACTCAGCAGAATAGTTACCGGGGTCATGATCAGAAAAATGACCGTCAAGGGTCTGACAGGCAGGGCGGTGGTGGTAACTACCGTAACAACAATAACAACTACTCTCGTGACAACAACAGGTCAAATCTTAATCGTTATCGTCTTTATCTGCTATATGATATGAATCTAACATCACGACATGGTAACAGGAATTCTGGTGCTGGACGCGACCAAAGGAACAGAGGCCAGCAAAACCACCGATCTACCAACTCGGGTAAATCATTTGAAATAACAAGTTTATTCTCTCTATGTCTCAAAGTTCATGTCTCACGATCTATCATTGAATCAGGTTCCCAGCAGTCCAGGGTACCCTCTGAGGGTTATACTCACCCTGTTTGCAACACATGTGGACGTAGACACCCAGGAGAGTGTCGTCGTGCTGCTGGTACTTGCTTCAAATGTGGCCAGGCTGGTCATCTTCAGCGGGACTGCAAGAAGAACACTGGTGCTAGTTCGTCTGGTCATGCTGACAAGAAGCCAGACGCATCAGGCCGTGTCTTTGCACTTACTCAGGATCAGGCCGCCAATACTTCAGGTACCATCACTGGTGCATTATTTATATTCGGACGTGCAGTGTTTGTTTTATTTGATACGGGTGCGACACATTCTGTGATATCTACCAAGTTTGCTTCATGTTTTACTATGACACCTATATTACTTGATCATGTATTATGTATATCCACGCCCATGAAAGACTCCGCACGTATTACCCATGTATATAGAGATCTTCCTCTACAGTTTGATGACAAGATTCGTTCAGTTAATGCACTTCCCTTGGATATGTGTGAATTTGACATAATTCTGGGTATAGACTGGTTAGCAGCACACCGTGCTACGATTGACTGTCATTCCCGTCGTGTTATATTCGGCGATATTCATGCTCCTGAATTTATTTATCATGGTTCCTTACCGGGAAAATCTATGAAGATCATTTCCGCTTTAAAAGCACGTACCTTACTATCGCATGGCTGTGAAGGTTTTCTGGCTACCATTCATGACACGACTTCTGACGTTTCTTCTATTCATGATCAGCCGATTGTTTCCGAATTTCAGGACGTATTTCCGGAAGAACTTCCAGGAATACCTCCTATTCGCGATGTTGAGTTTAACATTGAGCTTATTCCCGGAGCTGAGCCAATCTCCAAAGCTCCTTATCGCATGGCACCGATTGAGTTAAAAGAGTTGAAGGATCAGTTACAGGAGTTGTTGGAGCGAGGTTTTATTCGCCCGAGTGTATCGCCATGGGGTGCACCGGTTCTGTTTGTCAAGAAGAAGGACGGTAGCATGAGATTATGTATCGACTACCGTGAATTGAACAAGATCACCATTCGTAATCGTTATCCCCTTCCACGTATCGATGATTTATTTGATCAGCTTCAGGGCGCTAAACATTTTTCCAAGATTGATTTACGATCTGGTTACCATCAGTTGCGAGTGAAAGAGCAGGACATTTCCAAGACTGCTTTTCGCACACGTTATGGTCATTATGAATTCTTGGTTATGCCTTTTGGTCTCACGAATGCTCCAGCTGTATTTATGGACTTGATGAACCGAGTTTTTCATGAATTCTTGGACAAGTTCGTCATCGTGTTCATTGATGATATTCTGGTCTTCTCTAAGTCTAAAGAAGAACACGAGGAGCATCTCCGCACTGTTCTACAGATTTTACGACAGGAGAAATTATATGCCAAGTTTTCAAAGTGCGAATTTTGGTTGAGTAAGGTGGCATTTCTGGGTCACATTGTTTCAGCAGAAGGAATTACTATGGATCCGGCGAAGGTTGAGGCTATCACCAAATGGCCAAGACCGACATTTGTGACCGAGGTACGAAGTTTTCTTGGATTAGCAGGTTATTACCGCAGATTCGTTGAGGGTTTCTCACGATTAGCCTTACCCTTAACCAAGCTTATGCGAAAAGGTGAGAAGTTTGTATGGAATGAAGAGCGAGAAAAGAGCTTTGAAGAGCTTAAGCAACGTTTGGTTTCCTCGCCTATTCTTACTCTTCCATCTGGTACAGGTGGATTCCAGATTTACAGTGATGCTTCTAAGAAGGGTCTTGGGTGTGTACTCATGCAGCATGGGAAAGTGATTGCCTATGCCTCACGACAACTAAAGCCCTATGAGGTGAACTATCCTACTCATGATCTGGAATTAGCAGCCGTTGTCTTCGCTCTCAAAATTTGGAGACACTATCTTTATGGCGAATCATGTGATATTTTTACCGATCATAAGAGTCTCAAATATATTTTCACTCAGCGAGAATTGAATATGAGACAGAGACGTTGGTTGGAGTTACTAAAGGATTATGACACCAACATTCAGTACCATCCGGGTAAAGCAAATGTGGTGGCTGATGCTTTGAGTAGGAAGTCGGGTATGATAGCTGGTATCAAGGTGGAAGAAGAGATTATTCGTGACCTTGAGCGTTTGGATATCGAATTATGTGTTCGTGGACAGAGTGGTTTCTGGGCTAGTCTGAGGGTTGAGCCTAACCTAATTTCACAGATCAAGACAGCTCAGAAGGATGACGGAGAAATCTGGGCAATTATTCAGAATATTGATCAGCAGACCGAGTTTCGCGTTGATGACGATGGCATTTTATGGCAGGGTACTAAATTATGCGTACCAGAGGATCCTACACTTCGAGAAGCCTTGATGACTGAGGCTCATAGTTCTCCATTTTCGATTCATCCAGGTTCGACGAAGATGTACCACGATCTCAAGCAACACTTTTGGTGGAGTGGTATGAAGCGCGATGTGGCTACGTTTGTGTCAAAGTGTTTAACATGTCAGCAGGTTAAGATTGAACACCAACGTGCAAGTGGGCTATTGCAACCGTTAGAGATTCCTGTTTGGAAGTGGGACGAAATATCCATGGATTTTGTTACCGGGTTACCACGGACTCAGAGGAAGCACGATGCTATCTGGGTTGTTGTAGATCGCTTGACTAAATCGGCACATTTTCTTCCTATCCGTAAGGATTACCCCGTTAGTAAATTAGCATAAATGTTCCAACAAGAAATTGTTCGATTACACGGTACTCCATCAGCGATCGTGTCAGATAGAGATCCATGTTTCACGTCTCGTTTCTGGAAAGGTTTACAGAAAGCTTGGGGAACCAGGCTCAAGTTTAGTACAGCTTTTCATCCTGAGACCGACGGACAGTCGGAGCGTACGATTCAAACATTAGAGGATATGTTACGTTCATGTGCTTTAGAATGGGCAGGAAATTGGGATGACTATATATGTCTAGTGGAGTTTGCCTACAATAACAGTTGGCATGCGAGCATTAAATGCGCTCCTTTCGAGATGTTGTATGGTAGGAAATGTCGTGCTCCTATTTGTTGGGATCAGGTTGGTGAACGTATTCTTGAGGGTCCGGAGATGATTGAGGTGACTAATGAAAAGGTCGTCGTCGCCAGGGAAAAGCTTCTGGAAGCTCAGACTCGTCAGAAGAGTTATGCCGACAGGCATCGCAGAGCGTTAGAGTTCCAGCCGGGTTTTTATATTTTTACCAGGTCCAATACATGCTAATGAATGTATAAAAATTGTGTAATTATTGGGGAAAATTTTAATTAGGGTTTTGTGCACTTATTTGTTACCCGATTTGAGTTTTAAAAGTATAAGGGGGTGTTTTGTAATTTCTGAAACTTTGGGGTCTGATTTAAGCATGTTATTATATTTGTTATGATCTGAGAAAAATAAGTTGGGGGGTAGAAAATGTCATTTTGATATTATTTATGTAAACCTTACTATATATAGAAACCTGCTATTTTTGGAAAGTCTATTTTTAGAAAGTCTATTTTTGGAAAGTTTAATTATGGAAACTTATTAAATCAGGAAAGTTATCATTTATGGAAAGTTAATTAAGGAAAGTCTATTTTTGGAAACTTACTATAATTAGAAGTTGCTATTTTTGGAAAGTACCCAATATAACAAGAATACTAATCATGAAACATACTAATCATGGAATATGTTAATCATGGAACGTACTAATCAAGGAATCATGCTAATTATAGAAAGTTACTAAAAATAGAAAGTTACTAAAAATAGAAAGTTACAAAAAAAATGGAAAGTAACCTTAATCATGAACAAGTAACTTATATATGTCCTTTAACATGTAGATCGCATTAAGCAGGAGTAGCTTCCATCTTCTTATCCATCTCTTTCCGTTACTGCTGGACATAAGGTACGGATATTCCGTCCTTTCAGTAAGGACATTCTTTCTTTTCATGATTCATCCCCAGAACTGCTATGCTTCCCCATTTTTATGTCTTTTGCCATGATCCCTTACATGTTGATTTCATGACTTATTCTATTGCCCGAGCTATATATACGCATGACCATGATTTACATGACTTACCACCTAGTCATGGAGGTACCATGACCGTGACACATGAGGCACCTGTGTCACGACTCTTTCGCGTTGAGAGTGATTTCACGCGGCGTCCCTTTTCATGTTACCAGATTATATTTCATGTTTGGCCATTATTATTCAGGGGCGTATGGGTGCATCCTAGTTTACATGTTTACACGTTCATGGTGATTGGTTGGTGTGTGCTCTACATCCCATCACATTGGAGCTGATCCCTCCACCCATATTATTATAAGAGGTCACCCCTCTATTACATGTTGAGGCAGCCCCTCTATTATATGCATGTATTCACGACATTATTATTATGACATGTATGATTATATGAGCTCGTGGGCATTCCTTATTATTTATGTTTATACTATCCATGATATTTCATGACATCTTTACTTCGTATTACCATGCTTTACATGTTTATTTCCTATTCTTCATGACGCATTTTCCAGGTTTCCTCATGACACTTTTGATCTTTCTGCTACTTTGTATTTACTATCCAGGATTCAAACTTATTAATTACATTGTTATTATATCCGTGCACTGAGCGTTATGCTCAGCCGTATTTCTTTCTCTTTCTTATACGGCAGGTATCTAGAAGGAGATTGGGCATGAGAGAGTGTGTGCTTAGGAAGTGACCTATTTAGCTTCCTTTCTTTATATCGCAGACATTTTGATGTGCTATACTATCTTGGACACATTTTTCGTCCTTTAGACTTCTTTTACGTTATTCATGTTGATTTCAGAATTGGGAACCGATGTTTGATTCCGGCTTTCCACCTTGTCCTATGTTATCATTTATGACTTTATGCCTTTATTATGCTTTGATATGACACCATGATCATGACGTTTCGGCCTCTTTTCCGGAGTGGGTCGTTACATGCTCGCCCCTACATTCGTAATTACCTTTTGTGATATTGTATGTGTTACATTATTGCGCACTTGAAATCTTGTGGTCCTACTTTATACATTAATTAAACCTATGAATTCACCAACTTTATGTTGACATTTTAAAGCATGTTTTTCTCAAGTCAATAAGAGCATAAGAACATGGATACATTGGATGCATCATTTTAGAGTCATATTGCAATAGAGATTTAAATGCATTACATTTTGGAGATATTTGTTGTGTATCAAATCTATACTTTTCATGGATGAACAATTTGAACATGGAGCTTTTGTAACAACATTTCAGTTAAATCCAATGTATCATTTTTAAACGTCTCATTTAGAGGTCGTTCTCTCATATCTTGTGCTATTGATCTATGAAGTAATACTCCCAGACCCTTATTCCGCTGCGACCCTATTTGGGGGTGTTACAGATTGGTATCTAGAGCCCCGGTTATAGATAACCAGGTCAAATGTTTTTACTTGGACTATAACCATTTTCACAAACATTGCATCATACAAAAGTTTTCGCGAACATACATACACTATTTGTTGCATTGACTGCTTACATGATCTATATATGTATTTATATTATATTACGTATATTACTATACATGTCTTATACATTATACTTATATAAGTTAATTTTATTGTTACAACAGTCATATCTTCATCCATGGTCACCTACACGTCTATATCTTCCGATTCTTACCTACCATCATGAGGTTTCCATTTGATGGATCCAGACGACTTTGAGGCACCGCAGTCTCCAGAGCAGGCACCACCATCACCTGACTATGTGCCTGGTCCTGAGTATCCGGAGTATGTAGCTCCATCTGACGATGAGATACCGGTTGAGGATCAACCTCTACCTGCTGACGCTTCACCCACTGCCTTATGCTGACGCTTCACCCATTGCCTTATCATCGGGCTATGTTGCTGACTCCGATCCTTTGGAGGAGGACCCATAGGAGGACCCTAAGGAGGATCCCGCTAATTATCCTGCTGATGGAGGAGATGATGAGGAGGAGGAGTCCTCCGAGGATGATGATGATGAGGAGGAGGAGGAGGATGCCTCAAAGGAGGACGAGGATGAGGATGAGAATCTAGCTCCGGCCGACTCTGGTGCACTACCTGCTATTGACACTGTCCCCTCAGCTGAGGAGACAGAACCGTTTGAGATTGACGAGTCTGCAGATACACCACCACCACCTAGATCACCTCAGACTAGGGTCCCTTTTTCTTAGACACGTCTTCGTAGGGCACGGAAGACTGTCAAACCCCAGCCACCTATGGCAGGATCTACTGAGGCACTCATTGCTGAGTATGCTTCTGCACCCACACCTCCATCACTACTACCATCTCCATTATCACCACTATCATCCCCATGCCCCAGGTTCCTATCCCCACCACTACTATTACCACATCCACATACTAGCCCTACCTATGCTAGTGCACCACTAGGCTACAGAGTAGCCATGGTTCAGTTAAGAGCTGTATCACCACTACATGTACCATCTCTACCACTACCTGTACCATCACCAACCTTGTTGTTACCATCTGCTGATCGTAGGAGTGATATTCCCGAGACGGATATGCCATTTTAGAAGAGGTTATGTCTCACTGCTCCCGCTTCCAGGTTTGAGGTCGGGGAGAGCTCGACAGCTACTACCGTTAGACAGAAATGACATACTTTAGCTCGTAGGGTTGACTACAAATTTATTGATACCTTGGATGCTAGTATCCAAGCCTCTGAGAGTAAGGTGATGACCGCCGTAGGAGAGGTCAATAAGAGAGTGACAGATCTCGTTTCCACTCAATAGGGTGATGAGGACACTCAGGATGACCGAGCTTTGTTAAGAGCTCATATATCCTTACTGGTGAGAGAGAGGCGATACTTTCGCTCCATGACTTCTTCTTATGAGCGAGAGGTTGTTTATGCCCGACAGGCATGGTCCCATTCAGAGGATAGGAGCACGGCTTTGGAGGCTCTTATCAGGGCACAAGAGGCTCATACCACAACACTAGAGGCTCAGACCAAAGCATTGCAGAGGGATGTCAGTGTGCCGCAGAGGCAGATGATCGATGATGAAGATAGACTGACGAGCCACATTCAGTATGAGTACGACAGGTTCAGAGAGCTAGCACGCACTAGAGATGTAGAACACCAGGATGGACCAGCTGATGCTGGTAGTAGTTGTTAGTGTTGTATCATTTAGCTATTTTGTATAGCATGTTAATTATTATGGGTAACTCCCAGCTAGCATGGCTCTAGGATCGTATTTTTCATTTTGTAACCAAAAACTATCATGTATGTTATCTATATTGTTATGTATGAATGCCGATTTATTTATGTCATTTTTGATCTCACTTCAGTTGTACATTTCACTATGTGTTGTGATTTGATTCTATATATTATGCATATGTCATGTCGTGTTTATGATTGTATTTGTAAGGTTTCTCGATTCACGATCTCGGGAGGTCGGGGAAGCTCAAAATAAGAATAAGCCATTATTGAGGAGAGAGCTTTATTTTTAACAGCCGTAAAAATCCGTCGTTGTCTCGCTAAGAAAGGGGTTGTCTTGCTGGCTGCCGGAAAAGGCGCTGTCTCGCCCGCTGAGTTTTTTAGTTTCTTTTGAGGGCTTATATGTATAGATATTTATTATTTTTTTGTAGATCTGGAATTTATTATGGTTGTCATTTTTTTCAGTTAGCCGCCGCCACTGTTGACGTGATATTCAGCCGCTGTTGAAACTTGCGATGCCGACGCCGGATGTTTCTACTAGAACGGTTAGTGTCATCGATGGAATGCATGGTTTAGTTTTATAATTTGTTAGGTAATATTTGATTTGGTGTGTAAATTTTTTTTATAAAGTTTATTTAAATTTTGTTCTAATTTTTTTTATAAGTTATAAAAATTTACACAACAAATCAAATATTACCTAACAAATATTTTTGTATATCTGACATTTTTTATGGTTTTGTCATTATTTTTCAGTTCAGCCGTCGCCACTGTTGACGGAATGTTCAGCCGCTGTAGAAACTTGGGATGCTTACGCCGGAAGTCTCTACTAGAACTTAAATTTTCATAATTATAAAGGTTATTCAAAGTTTGTTCTAAATCTTTTATAAGTTATAAAGTTCATGCATATTTTGTAAAAATGTGTATATTTTGGACTGTGAATATGTGGATTTGTAATGTTGTTTAAATTTTTTGTGAATTTTGTTATATATATCTTAGGTATATATTCACTTAACTTTTTTATATTCGTTTAGGAATCTTGACCCACTTCGTATTTCTCATCTCACTTGCAAATCAAGGAGGCCAGTGACCAAATTCAATGCCTTATTTTGCAATTTGAACTATTTAAAATTTTTTGAACTTTCAATTTATGAAATTTTGGAATTTGATTTTTCTTTTGAAATTTGAAGTGTTTTGAATTTTTGAAATTTTAAATATTTCAAAAGTTGAAAATTTTTGAATTTTAAAATTTTGTGAATTTTAAATTGTTTTGAAAAAAAAAGTTATAAACATTTCGAATCTTTTTTGAAATTCAAAATATTATTAAAATTAAATTTTGATATATTTTGAAAATAATTTGAAAAATGTTTGAAATTTCAAAATTTTAAAATTTTTAAATTCATGGTCTACTTTCGATAAAACACCAAAAGTCATGGTGTAAAATTGGCATGTAAAACACCAAAAGTCATGGTCTACTGTCGATATCAGGAACAAAATGATTCGCTTTTCCAAGAATATGCTTTTGCATTTGCTTTTTCTCTTTTGACTTTAAAAACTTTTGACTTTAAGAGCTTAATTTTAGGCTCGGTCATAATCACTTTTTAGCTTAATAGCTGTCATATGAACCTTGGGAAATGATGCTAACTTTGACTATATATCGAAACACTGACTAGAAAAAAATGATGCATGAAAAAAGATAGAGTTATGATATATAGGCCTAACAAAGAGACCTAAAAATAGACCTACACCATTTATCATTTGACAAGTGTGATGCATATTTTCTCTTTCATCATTTCCCACCAATCAATTTTTTAAATGCACCAATCAAATCTTTAGGTCTAATTTTAGGTGTAGTTTTTAGGCACACAAATTATTTTTCAAAAAGATAATACCATGACAATAAGGGGACTATTAGTCGAAAATTGATACTGTTGCTGTTGCCGCTAGACGCGAGTACTCATTATTAAAATATAACGCTCAAATATGTTATTGTTACAATTTTGAGTGACTACTTCATCTTATAATGACGCCATCAGAAAAACAATACAAGAAGACCAATAGAAAAACACTGCAACCATGCCTTTGAAAAAGCATTCACATTCGAAATTTGGTTGAAATTAGATACTGCTGCCGCTAGGCGCAGGGTACTGGCTACTAACTATAACGCTCGAATATATTATTGATACAATATTAAATGACTTGCATCTTAGAACGACGCTATCTATAAAAACAATGCCAATAAGAAGACATAGCAACAATGCAACCATGCCGTAAAAAAAGTTACTCGCCGTAGAAATTTGATCGTCAGGCGTTTTTGGTATCAAGGGCAAGCCTTAGTCCTCGTTTCATAGGACTTTTTGAGATTCTGGCTCGCCGTGGTGATGCTCTATCGTATGGCGTTACCTCCTCTGCTATCTCATGCACAATGTGTTTCATGTACATTACTCAGAGAGAGACAAGTATCATCCTCGCACTTTGTCTCTTATCCATTCATCAGATCCTGTGAGATTTGTATCTTACACGGAAGAGCCTGAGTCCAATTCTAGACCGGGCAGGACAGAGTCATGAGGAACAAGACATCCTTTTGTCAAAATCCTTTGGAGGAATCATCCCGGCGGAAGCTACTTGGAACCGGATTCTATACGGAGACTTCTTAACCTCATTTTCCTTCCATGATCTGGTATGTTCTTTTTCAGTCGTATCATGTTTCTAATTCGAGGACGAATTTTTTTTAGAGGGGAAGAAGTTGTAAAACCTAAAAATCTCATAAGATAAAAATGACCAAAAGACCCAAAATGCCCCTAATGCAAGAAGAATTCCATAAAAGCTTAAATAAAATCTTTAAATGTTGAAATTATAGAAAATACAAAATATGGGCAATTATAACAAATTTGCAAGATTAAAATACTATATGGTAAACAAGAAAAATAATTAATAATTATATATAAATAATTATGCCGAAATAATATGTATTTAATATAATTTATACTTTACATAAATGTAATTACAAATAAATTAGGATAATTATGAAAAAAATTAGGTCAAGTTTTAAAATCTGATAATATCAAATTTAAAAGGCCCAAAATTTCGGCATAAATCACATTCTTAATTCCTTATACATTTTTCATTTGTAAAATCACTAAAACAAATACCACCGAACCCTAAAAAAATCAAGTGGCGGCACATAAAGATTTTTCCAAGGCCCAGAAGAATGTTATTAAGGTGATGTGAAGGTCAAGGATTTGTGGGAAAAAATTGAGAAAGATTTGTGGATGCTTGTATGATTCGGGATATTGTTTTTGTCGATATCTCACCGAATTTTATAAATCCATAGAAACATCAATAAGTATCAAAGGTAATTTTATGACTTGTTTTTCATCATTATAATTCAGTATAAACACAAGAAAAATAGCAATGCATGTTAATTTGATCATATGAATAAATATATGTTCGAAACCCTAATTTTAGATTAATTGTGTAATCGGAAATAAAACAATTTTTAAAATTGATTTTATAAATTTTCTAATGTGGAATAAACATGTATATGCAGATAAATTGTTGTTAAATTTTTAGAGGACTGAAATAATCATTTTAGATTTAAGGTGTTTTTGGCCGATTTGCAAATAAAGAGAAAAGGAAGAAATAATTAAAAACGAATAAGGGGTTAGGGTTTTTTGATATTTTTCCCGGGGTTCCATACATCACTGAATGTATAAAAATTGTGTAATTATTGGGGGAAATTTTGATTAGGATTTTGTGCACTTATTTGTTACCCGATTTGAGTTTTAAAAGTATAAGGGGGTGTTTTGTAATTTCTGAAACTTTGGGGTCTGATTTAACATGTTATTATATTTGTTATGAACTGAAAAAATAAGTTGGGGGTTAGAAAATGTCATTTTGATATTATTTATGTAAACCTTACTATTTATAGAAACCTGTTATTTATAGAAACATGTTATTTATGGAAACTTACTATATATAGAAACCTGCTATTTTTGGAAGGTCTATTTTTAGAAAGTCTATTTTTGGAAAGTTTAATTATGGAAACTTATTAAATCAGGAAATTATCATTTTAATGGAAAAGTTAATTAAGGAAAACTATTTTGGAAACTTACTATAATTAGAACTGGCTATTTTTTAAAAAGTACCCAATATAAACAAGAAACTAATCATGAAACATACTAATCATGGAATATGTTTAATCATGAACTACTAATCAAGGAATCATGCTAAAAATAGAAAGTTACTAAAATAGAAAAGTTACTAAAATAGAAAGTTACAAAAATGGAAAGTAACCCTTAATCATGAACAAGTAACTTATATATGTCTTAAAACATGTTGATGCATAAAGCAGGAGTATCTTCATCTTCTTTATCCATCTCTTTCCGTTACGCTGGACATAAGGTACGGATATTCCGTCCTTACAGTAAGGACATTCTATCTTACCATGATTCATCCCCAGAAAACTGCTATGCTTCCCCATTTTTCAAAGTCTTTGCCCTATCCTTTAACATGTTTGATTTCAAGACTTATTCTATGCCGATCTATATAATACGCATGACCATGAATTACATGACCTTACCAACCGTATACATGGAGGTACCTTGACCTGGACACAAGGCAACCGTGTCACGACTCTTTCGCGTTGAGAGTGATTTCACGCGGCATCCCTATTCATGTTACCAGATTATATTTCATGTTTTGGCCATTATTATTCATGGGCGTATGGGTCATCCTAGTTTAACAATGTTTACAAACGTTCATGGTGATTGGTTGGTGTGTGCTCTACATCCCACACATTGGAGCTGATCCCTCCACCCATATTATTATTAAGAGGTCACCCCTCCTATTACATGTTGAGGCAGCCCCTCTATATATGCAATAGTATTCCACAACATTATTATTATGACATTAATGGATTCTATGAGCTCGTGGGCATTCCTTATATTTATGTTTATACTATCCATGATATTTCATGACATCTTTACTCTATTACCATGTTTCACATGTTTTATATTTCAAATCTTCATGACGCATTCTCCAGGTTTTCCTCATGACACTTTGATCTTTCCCGCTCTTTGTATTTTTACTATCCAGGATTTCATACCTATTAATTACATTGTTATTGTATCCGTTCACATGAGCGGTATGCACAGCCCGTATTTTCTTTCTCTTTCTTCATACGGCAGGTATCAGAGGGAGATTGGGCAATAGAAGAGTGTGTGCTTACGGGGAAAGTGACCTATTTAGCTCTTTCTTTAATATCGCATACATTTTGATGTGCTATACTATCTTGGACACATGTCTCGTCCTTTAGACTTCTTTTACGTTATTCATGTTGATCTCATAATTGGGAGCCGATGTTTGATTCCGGCTTTCCACCTTGTCCTATGTTATCATTTATGACTTTATGCCTTTATTATGCTTTGATATGACACCACGATTATGACGTTTCGGCCTCCTTTCCGGAGTGGGTCGTTACAACATCAATAGTAAGACATGAAATACAACAAAAACAAATCTAAGCAGATCAACTAAAAAACATCCAATATTCAATCAAACAAGAAATAAGCTAGGAGATTAAACTTCGCATGCAGCCTAAGGTCTCTCTAGCCACTTCTCACATTCCTATGATCTTCCTTATGCTCACCTAAAAATGATGCTTAAAAATGTCAACACAAAGGTTGGTGAGAGTCATAGGTTTTACTACACCAATACAAGATTTAAATCAATTATTGTGATTAATAAAACAAAACATGGCAGGACAGTTAAGCTAGCAATTATACAGGCTAACATGCAAACGCACAAACAACCATAACTAGGACGGAACGTGTCCCCCGATCCAACGCATATCTCACCATAAACAGGTAGGAACGTTACCCCCGATCGAACAACTCATAACACTGGGTAGGAACGTTACACCTGATCCCAAATATGTCACTTACGCACCTAAAAGTCTACCAGCTAGAACTTATACTTAGGCCTGGACCAACACAACATTGAGTATTATTCCAACCCTCCAATTAGATTTAAATAGGTAGAACCACAACCCTCTAATCAGAATCACACAGAATTGAGTTTTATTTCAACCCTCCAGTTAGATTTAAATAGGTAGAACCACTACCCTCTAACCGGAATCACACAGCAATGGGATAGGCGTACCCCTCTGCTCCAACCAACCACACAAAACATGTAGCACACAACATACAATAGTCACGTATAGTCCATGCATCTTTGACAACACATTATCACAGTAATCAAAACATTTCCAAACACTTTGCATCATTTCCACCCCAATAAATCATAAGAAAAGAGGGGCTATGAAACTCACCTGAATGCTCAAACGCAGCTTCCAAATCTCAACACGCAACTATACAAATAAATAAACACGGTTACACGCGACCAAGCTAAAAGCTCTAGTCCATGTAACACACATATGATGGATGTCTAAGGGTTTAGTTAACCATCATGGGTTACCCCAACACCATGCCCAAACTTAACCATCTCATTAACACTTTACACTAGCTACTTATAATTAAATCAGAATTACAGAATTTTAGTGTCTCTTTACATGCTCAAAACCCTTACTTAATGACCTTTATAATTTATACCAAAAATCACCCATGTTCATTTATGAGTATATTAACTACCTTGTGATTCCCAAGTATTACTTACATGTGTAACTACCTCAAATAAAATCAAACTTCAAAACTGTCCTAATTCGGATCTGATTGCACACCAAAATGTATCACTCTAACTACCATACTTAGACATGCTTTCAGAGGCTAATTTTCACAGGATAATCAATAGACATATGGAACTTAACTACTGTAGAAGGGTTAAGCTTAATTACACTTTTAAGTTAGGGTTTTACCCTTCTAAACATGCTAAATTTGACCCGTATTTATTGTTTTGACAACTTTTCTTTTTTCGTCCAATTGACTAACTTCCCGAACTCAAAATCAATCAAGGCCAGACTTTTTAGAAAATAGACTCTTTGAACTACAATTTAGGCACTGTAATCATATCAAAACATGTTTTTATCATCTAGATATCATCAGTTTAACACAACCCTAAATTCTGCTCAACACTAAATCACAAATTAACGCGATTTAAGCCTAACCGTTTACATCCATTTGATCCTAATTAAACCCTAAACACTCTAGCATGATTAATACATCCTTAATTACAGAAGTTCTTATAACCCTAAAGATCCATCATATTAATTGTTACACGATTTAAAGAAAACTAAACAAAAGCTTAATTAAAACATACATAAACCTTGATTCTTGAAACACTAATTCACCAACTTGATCTTAATAAAAAAAATCTTTTTTTCTTGATGGAATCGGTGGAACAAACAAAGAGAAGAGAGAAAAGTGTTTTAGAGATTTATTGATCTTATATTTATACTACCTAGAATCCTAATTGTAATCATATTTGTTTCCTTTTTTTCTTCTTTATAACCGATCCAAATAACATCCCTTTTTTTAAAATTAATTTTTTTTATTTATTTTTCTATAATATTTCGTTCACCCCCTCCTATATATATATTTATTTATTTTATTTTATATAAAAACCTAAGCTAATTTGGGTAAACCTTTTTACATAAACGCAACTTACTAAACCTTCTAAAAATAACTTTTCATTTTACATTTCACTTTCTATATTTAGAAAGTCTACCCTAATTCGCCAAATTTCACTCACTTAACTTATTTCCATCATAATACGTTTCCCATAAACGCTTAATATAAAATCATTAAACTGTTGACGTAGCATTGCATGCGATACGCCATTCTTTCCATTATCACTATACGCGAACCAAATGCATAACCCCTCACCGAGACAAAGAAAACCTCAAACGCACTCAAATGAGATGAACAGAACACCTCAAAACAATATCATGCACCTATTGAAACCACTTAACACACATAAATTACACATAACACACACGAATCATACAAAATGAACTCTTAGCCCTTTCTAAAGGTATCACTAACCTGATTAAATCACGGATGTTACAAGACGGTTTCGATAGACGTAGTTTATTGTAGACGTGTAGTCGAGGCGGATGTCGTAGTCGAAGGGATTTTGTTTCATCCATAGTGTTTTGATGTCATGCCTTTCCGGCGTAAGATGTAAAACTAATCCTACTTCTATGTATTATTACCCACTACATCACTTTCTCATCTTACTTGAGTTTTCGCTCACAATTGGACGATAGAAGATTTCTATTTTATAGTGGTACGTAGAGAATCCTAATTCAACTACGTGAGAGAAGAGTTCATTATGAACAATTTCTCTTAATTCTAGAAAACCAACAAATGACATTTCTAGTGACCACACTATTTCCTCAAGCTTAACTTTACTCTATTAACTATAACCTTTTAGTTTAACAAATATTATTTGTAGCATAATATCACATAGTCATTTAACACTTTGCACATAATCTATATTCTAAGTAATTGGGAAAGAAAGCACATTTGCCTACAATGTGTTTTCTTCAACATCTTCAAGTGAGCAAGCTTTGAAAGAGAATCTTTTGGTATCTCCGTCAAAAATTTATAAGAATGTATTCACTATCATACGATTCCATAAAAGTTCATGAACAACTCAAACTTAAATGGTGTATTGAATTCAACCACTATGTCCCCCAATGACTCATGGGATCAAATTGTCAGACCCGAACATATTTTGCATAGTTGCATTTGATTCGGAGAACATATAGGTGGAACATATCCCCAGGGGTAAAACTTGGGTTGTTGTGAATAATTTCACATTGAATGATAAGTGTTAGGTGATTTTGTCTACTTGATCCTCTCCTAGGTTGTGGTGTTTTTTAAGACTGAGGGTGAAGCCTATTAGTCTTTTTGGAGAGAGTTTTAGATCTTTATTTTTGGCTTAGAAATCCGACTCAGGTTTTAATGAAGGAGTTTGTGTAAAATCGTTTTACTTCGTCGTCGGCTTGCAATGGGTATTTTATATTGTTTATTAAGCATAAATTTTTGGTCTTGGCTTGAGTTTAATCTAATAATTTTTCTTTAGATTCAACCATTGTGACTTTCCAAATTTTAAGTGTTTAGTCTTCCTAGTTGATCTTTAGTAAGAATTAAATCCTAGACCAGGTTTTATCGCCATGAGGGTTTTAAAGACTTATATTTCTTAAGTGAGTGACCTAGTATTTATAAATTGATTAAGCTTAGAAATTTCTTCCTTAAGCTTTTCATTTTCAATCCTAAAGGTCTTGACAAATTTACATTCTTCATTTGCCTCCGTACCCTTTTTTATTCAAGATAATTTATTTTTTAGTTCTAGTACTTCATTTCTAATTGAATTTTAAATTTGTTTTACGTGGATTTTATTTTTATCCATAGAACTTTTAGACGTACGTTCATATCGATTATAGTCACTATCTAAGTCTTTTTCATCGAATGATTGATTGTCATCACTAAAGAAATCGGTTTTTGGAAAGTACCTCATTAGATGCTTTAGCCATAAGAAATTTTTTGTCCTTAGTCTTATCTTCTTTATCTTTGTCGCTACCACTCCATGATCCTCAAACGAAGGCTCTTTGACTATAGTTTCTTAATAGTTTTGGACATTCTCTGATGAGATGATTCGGATCTCCACATTTGAAGCATTTCCTTTCACTTTTGTTATTTTTGTCATCTTTATTTCTTTGGAATGACTTTCTATCATCATTTGGTTATCTTAGGAATCTTCCTCGTCTTTTGAAAAATTTTGAAGTCTCTCACGGCCATGGCGTATTCTTCGTCTTCATTATCGGAAGTCGAACTATCTTCATCACTAGATTCTTTTTTATCCTTCAAGGCAAGAGATCTATTTTGTTCTCTTTTGCCTTTGACCATTTCAGAATTTTTCTTTATTATCACTTCATAAACTTTCATGTTTCCAATAAGTTCGTCAAGTGATAGAGATGTTAAATCCTTTGATTCTTCAATAGCCGTAACCTTTGCACGCCATGTGCCCTAATAAATTTCCTAATATAATTCTTGCTAGAAAAACCTTCATCAAGTGCTTTTAGACTAGTAATAATAGTATTAAATCTAGCAAAAGCATTTTATATCGATTCCTCTTTCAGAATCATGAATTGTTCATATTGTTAAAAAGGAGATCTATTTTGTTATCTTTGACTTGACTATTACCTTGGTGAGTGATTAACAAAGTATCCTAAATTTCTTTTGTGGTCTTACACATACAAATTCTTTCGTATTCTTTACGTGGCAAAGCATTATAAATTACCATTTTGGCTTCATTATTTTTAGCAAGTTTCTTTTTAAGATCATCGTTTTGTTTATCAAATGGTACAATTTCATCCTTTTTAGTTTTGGGATTATTAGGAAATAGGGAAGAAAATCACCGAGGTAATAACATGCCAAATATCTTAGGATCTTTTGATTTCACATAAGTTTTGAATCTATTTCCAATAAAAAATCCATCATTTCAAATAGTGGTGGTCTTTTGCATAAATCGCCCTTCTAAATAGTTTTTCCGATTCCATAGATCGGATATCAAGTTTAAAATACAATTTTTTTAAAAATCTTGTTTGAACATGGCTCTTGATACAAATCGGAAAACTAAAAAAAAGGGAGGAGGGGGGGGGGGTGTAATAGTTTAATACCGCTTTTTAATTTAATGTATAGTTTGTTTATAAAAACATATATCGAATATTAATGTGAATTCACTATTGCCAAATGAACAATTTAACTATACAAATAAGTAATAACAAGATATCAGAATAAAATGTGGACGACAAGAGATAAGAGTTAAAAGATAAAAAACACAACAACAAGGATTTATAGTGGTTAGGTAACGAAGCACCTCTCGCCAACTACCACTCCCAGCACCAAACTCGAGAGTTTTCTTCTCCACTATATCAACAAGCTCCTTATAGGCGGAAAGTGGAGAAAATCGTAAGTACAACAAACTAAGCTACATCGATTTTCCGACACTAAGCTAAATGTCGAGTTCTAATCCTAGCTAGGACCAATCTATCACGACTCTTGTATGCTAACCACACTACTTCACAACGATTTACAACTTAGCTTCACTTCACAACTTTACTTCACTTCACAACTTCTCTACCCTTCACAACTTTTCTATACTTCAACTAGATACTACCTTGATCACACCAATCTAACACTACTTACTAAGATCATCCCGATCTAACTATGCTTACAATGATCACCATAATCTTACCTATTATACATAACTACGATACACACCTTCACAATATACACAAATAAATTTACCATGATAAAATACGATTGCAGACAAGGTTGCACAGGACAACGACACTAAGCTATATAACTTCATCACTTGATGGTAGGAAGTATTCTCTCTTGCACTTGATGATCTAAGCTGGAGAACACTTGAAACAAAGCTTAAATGATTAAAATATTAAAGGTTGTAGAGATGTGTGGACTGATTTTAGACAGAAAAGAATGAGTGCAAAAGGTGAGAAAATCAGTGAGGAACAGTCCAATATTTATAGGTAGACCGAGGAGTGTTTTTGTCTTGCCGGCCCCCTTAATTCATGTGCCGGCTCTTTTATAATTAAGGGGACTGCCTAGGCCTGGACCTCCTTTTTTGGTCTGGTGTTCCAGAGAGTGTTTGTGGAACATTACTAGCCGTTTGTAAGGTAAAAAATTTGATTCAAAATATTTATTTTTGAATAAAACATTTCTTTTTAAATGTAGAAAATATTTTGCAAAAGTTAATAAAAATGTTTTTGTAACATTTTAATAAAAAATGTGAAGGTTGAATAAAAAATTCCTTGATCATAAAAATGCATTAAGCATTTATTTATTCATAACCTTTAATGATTTAATTTTTGAAATGAAAAAATTTACTACTAATTACATGTTTTACGTTTTAATTTTACATTGAACGTTTTTTATTACTTTATGATATCAAACGTAGAGAGGACGAAAAAATATTAATAACGTTTTTAGGCATTATTTCTATCAACAATCCCCCCTTTTTGATGATTACAAAATCTAAACTCATTAAATGTAAAATTATTTTTTAAACAAGTATTTAGTGAGTTTTATTTCTATTTCTCCCCTATTGTAGAATCAAAAAGGCTTCGTCGACTAATGTGAGTAAAATTGACAGAATAAGTGCCCATTCGTTCGAGGGCACCAAGGAATCGAGCTATGGTATTTTTGCTACAAAAACAAGTTAGAGGAACAACACCAAATGTTTCTAACGATAGTATACAAAAAAGAAAAATACTAGAGTTCAGCTAACTAACAATGTAAAAAAAATGCATACTTAAAAGCATAATACTAAAGGTGATTCATTAAACATAAAAATTGTGTATAAAACACAATCATGCATACATCAAATTTAAATAATATGCTTGAAGCATATTAAGACAACATACATAAAATTAAACTACAAATGTCCCAAATATTTCTTAGAAAATTTAAGGACTTGCTTGCAAGGTAGTTTGGTTTGGAAATTATTTGAATCATGAGTAACTAACATAGAAGATTTATAGTTTGAGAGATTGATGGTTGAGGAGTATATTGGAATGAGAGGTTGTGAAAGCATGTGTTCTATGTAAGAAAACATGTGTTGGAGTTCATCTCTCAATCTAAAGATGAGAGTACGGTTGTGAATGCAACACAAGCATGAATCTTCATGAGCTTCAAGAAGGTTCCAAGGAAATGGGATGACCAAAGAGAGGTGGAGAAGGTGATGGAGTATTAAATTGAACATCAAGTGGAGTAATTGGGGAAAGGGTAAGAGTGATGTCCATTGATCCACTTTCTTTGGAATTTGAGGGCTGGGGAACTCTTGAGAAAGAGAGATGTTGGTGAGTTCAAGTAACCATTAGTTGATGGTGATGTAGAGGAGGTTGGTGATTTGGGTATGTAGTTCAATATGGATGATGAAGAGTATCTTTAGTTTGATGGTGGAGTCACTAGGTGATGGAAGTTGATGATTGGGGGGATGGGGTTTTAGTGTCATTCATGAGTTAAATCCACAAACATTTGTTTTTGGTGAAGATGTTGATTTTCGATCTTTAGAAGCTTTAAGAAATGGAAGCTCTAGTTATGCCATGGAGGTTTATGTTAGGTGGTTGAATAATGATGAAGAAGATGATGAAGTGGTGACAAACATTTAGAGATGAATTCTTAGAAAGAAAATAGTTTGGAAATGAAATGAATTTGAGTTAGTTTAACGATTTCCAAAATATGTTCGAGTTTTCTAGGTAAGGATAGTTAAGGCTAGGTAAAAGAGAGTCAAAAAGCAGAAAGAAACAATAAAACCCGTAAACTGTATGGCCGACCCTCTAAATTATGGTGCCGACCCCCTTATTGATAAGGGGACCGCCCTTATGAGCTAAGGGGCCGCGCCCATCTAATGCTTTTCAGACGACCAAAAATTTTATTTTTAATAAAATTTTGTAAGAAAGGTTTTGTTTTATTGATCAATTTACAATAAGTCCTATATGAACATATATGTGCATGAAACAAGTATATCATATATGCATGCAATTTGTAAAGATATGTGAAATAAAAATAAACACAAAGATCATATTAATAGCACATAAAAAATTAGAGGTTCTAAGAAAGCTAAATAAGTTCACATCCATTCGACTAAGTTGGGTTGTCATCACACAAGAAATTAAACATAGACATAAGGTTACATAAAGTCCTAAACAAGTTATTCTACCAATATAATCATCATTTAACATCTTCATTTCTTTTTCTTTCCGAAGACTCCTCGCAATGCCTTCCCGAACAATTTAAATCTACCTCTAACTTCTTCATAGATTTGTTAAGATTGATTGAGTAAGACAATTTGTCCCTCGAAGAGAAGATCATCATCTTGTTGAGAAGAAGTGGGAATGTCATATCTTTGGTAATTGAGTGGATGAAGGGAGTTAAGATATGTGGTAAGAGATGGGGTACTAACCAACCTAACATCACTAGTAATCACCACATCCTACATCATCATCCCTTGGTGAGATGAAGATATAAAGTTATGATGGTGGATGTTGACGAGACGGAGTGACGGGCTTTTCCATGATCACTTCGGGGTTTTTGTTTGTTTTAGAGCGAGTGGACGCATGACTCGATCAAAGACATTGTAAATGCCATTGTCAAGATGAGGATAATGTTCCTTGACGTATCGAAAGAGACGAGTCAAGAACATGTGGTAAGGAAGATTAGCGTTGAGTAACCCTGCACTTATCATCGTTTGACAAAGAAATAAGCAATATATTTTTCTTCGCAACAATACAATACACAAGTGAGCGAGACTAACTGGAAGATGAACCCGATACTCCTAGTCTGAACACATTCTCACACATAGTTCTTCCCAACGCTTCAGTGTCTAGACTCAAATCTGGTAAGAATTTGATTAGGAGTGAGAACGACATTTTGACTTTTGATGGTGCGGTTTAACTCGACACAATTCAATTGAAGAAATCGAAAGAATATCGTCGGGAGTAGGAAGATCGGTATGATATGGTCCCTCAGTCTCTTGGGAATATGCAAGAGATGCAAGGTCCCATTCGTTTGTGAAGACGGCTTGACCATTATATGGAATTCTGAGAATTTGACCGAATTTGCGAGAGAGAGAGAGAGAGAAGAGAGAGAGAAGAGAAGAGAGAGAGAGAGAGGAGAGAGAGGATAGAGAGAGAGATAGAGAGAGAGTGATAAATTCTGTGGATCAGAATGAGGATTAGAAGATAAATGTATTCATTATCGTTTGGGAACTTTTGACTTGACTATAACAAGTCTAGAATGAATCGAGAACGAATTGTGTCTTGATCTCGAACGAAAATTGAAGCGAAACATTGGTGAACATTCTCTCAATGCAGTTGGATTTGTAATAGAGTTGATTCCACAACTCGCCCTCGAATGCAAACGGTTTTTAGATTGGTTTATATAATTGACAAGGACGGGAGAGAATCCAGATTTTGGATACTTTATGGAATATAGGATTTAGTGCGGGAAGGTTATCACAACCATTGCTCGAGGCATGTTTATAATCACCCTAAACAAGACATAACAAATAAAATATTACTACAAGTATTAAAAAAATTAAAGTTTTGAAAACAACATATGTGGAACAAGGATTACTTTGACTCTAAAAAATAAAATACCTAAAAGTAATCCACACATTCCCTAATTTAATTTGACTCAATCTAGAGGTATCAAAAATATATATAATTATATGATTCCGAACGCCTAGTGTATTTTTGTCAAGTATTTCAATGCTAAATAAGTAGGGTAGGGATTATTTTGATTTTAGACTAAAATACTTGAAATAATCCAAACGCTCCTCTAATAACACATGACTTGACTAAGATCGTCGAAAGATATACATTAAGTTGTATATTTTGCCGAATCAAGTGAGTTCATTACCCTGTTGACTTGACGAAAATGAAATGGTGTTTGTTTTGACTCAAAACCATGTTCCTAAAACTTAAGACCAAACGAGCCCTTTATTTTATGGGTTTTTTATTAATTATCAATATATATAAATTATATATTTTGTGGTGACTAATACAAGTTTAGTTTATGTGTTTATACACGTGACCAAAGTGTAGTGGATGGTCATTTCGACTCTAGACAATGGTCCTAAGAAATGAACCAAACACCCCATTTGTTATAAAAATTTTCACCCAATTTGATTTCGAAAAATATATAATGAGTCATGTAATGCTTTGAAATCAATACATGATTGTTTTTTAGAGGCAAGTTTTTGGAGCATGAATCAACAATGTACAGTTCTTGTTTGGAAATTTTTTAGTTAAAAAAATTTCGAATATATATATATATATATAAAATTTCCGACCCAATTAAAAATTTAGTGATTCAATCCTATTGAAATCTTTGAATTTTCTAATTACTACGGGAATCATGATAGTTATGAATTTTCTATTCTAATCATAAGAGTATAAAGGACACAAAAAATGGAAAATACCCAACTTTGATTTAGAACAAAATTGGATGAAATCAAAAGAGAAAAGCATTGAAAATCTTACAATAGATGTTGTTAATCACGTTGTTGGTGTTTGCCCCTTGCGAATTTTGATCGATTAGGTGTTTGGAGGTTTGAATTTTAATGGTTTGGGGTGTGTGTTTTAGTCACAGTGGCTGTAGGGAGAGGGAAGAACGAAAATGGATGTTTGGTATTGTGTTTAACACTGAAAAATAAGTGTTTGGCAACTTATAGATGCCACAGGCACCTTAACGATAAAGGGACGCACCCATTATAACATGGTCCAGACCCCTTAAAGGATCAGGGTCGCCTATCTGACGACCAAGTTTTTCTTGGTTTTTCGATTTTGACCAGTTTTGTCAATATACAATTATCAAAATACGTCGGGAGCTACTAGTAATATCATTTTAGATAATCTAGTTGTCTAAAGAATGACGTTGAATATAAAAGAAAATACTAGACACATTTAATTAACTTTGCGTTTAATTAAATGAACTTAAATAAATTCCAATGAAATATATAGGTTTCTTAAGAATTTTAGACTGAGACGAGGTTTAGAGATGATTGACGAAATTTGATTAACATTTTAATTAACCTTTCGCTAATTAAAAATACTTTGATTATTTCGGATGAAATAATCAATTTGTCAAGCCGAGAGAAGATTTAACGGGGATTTAGTGACATTTTCAATAAACTTCTGTTAATTGAATGGATTAATTACTTCGTGACATGAAACAATTAATTATCATGATTTAGATGATTACGAGCGAAGAGATGATCATACGTGATGATAAATTAGTAGAATGGAGTCAAGGCTCGATAAGACGTGTCACACCCCGCCAAGGCGGAAACGCGAGGCGCGACGAGAAAGGGAATCATCACAACACATTAGCGTCTATATAGAGAAACTAAAACATGCATAAAATACAGGTATAGACACACAGTGTCATGAAAATACCCAAACACATCAACAAAATCCAAAAGGCGTCTGACATTGAATGAAGGCAGTTCATCGCCAAACGTCCAGACATGCAAACATTCAAACATCCTAACAAAGCAAAACAATCAACATTCATCACCCAAACAATAACCGAAATCTAGATAACTAAACTTCGCCAGCTGCCTACGGTCCATCTAGCCACTTTTCCTAACTTTAATCTCATCCTGCTGAATACCTGAAAATGATGCTTATACGTCAACACAATGGTTGGTGAGAAACATAGGTTTTCAGACACACATATTCAATCCATTACCAAAAATCATTAACTGAATTACTGTGATTATAAAACAATACTTTCGCATGACAATTATGCTAACTAACATACAAGCTAACATGCAAATCAATCCAATCAATCAAACCAACAAATCATATACTGGGTAGGCGTACCCATCCGATCCCTCAAACAACACTTTTTCCCTCTAGCTCAGGCCATGGATACCCGCAAGTAATCCTCCTGACTAGGCAACATCTCAATATCACATCACATAACATGTAGCACATAACGCATATCAGTCACATAATAGTCCATGCATTTACACTAACACATAATCACAGCAATTTAAAACTCATTTCAACACTTGCATCATTTCCATCCCAAGTTTAAAACGCAATAAAAAGTGGGACTATGTAACTCACTTGAATGCTCAAAACGCAGCTTCCAATTCCTATCACTCAACTATACAAATACAATAAATATGGTTTACACACGACCAGCTAAAACTCATAGTCCATGTAACACAATATGATGATTATAAGGGTGTGATTAACCATCATGGGTCACCCCGAAACCATGCCCAACCTTAACCACCTCATTAACACATTACACTAGTTAACTACAAATTATTCAAAAATGCAGAACTTTTGTGTATCTTTACTAACTCAAAACCCTTACTTGCTGACCTTCACAAATTATACCAAAAATCGTTTAAGTTCATTTATGAGTTTACTAACTACCTTGTGATTTCCAACCACTCATTACATGTTCAACTATCTCAAATAAAATCCAACTTCAAAACTGACCCAATTCAGATTTGATTGCACACTAAAATGTATGTCCTTAACTACCATACTTAGACACAAAATCAGAAGCTCTCCTTCTAGGGTTTCTTTATATACATATAGAAATTAATCACTGTAGATTGGCTAACCTTAATTTCACTTTTAAGTTAGCATTTTACCCTCCTAAACATGATCTAATTCTGACCCGTATTTACTGTTTTGACAACTTTTCTTGTAATCAATATTTAACCAACTTCCGGAACTCCAAATCATTCGAGGCCAGACTTTTTGAAAAATAGACTATTTGAACTACAATTTAGGCACTTGAATCATATCAAAACATGTTTTTCTTATAACATCTAGATTATCATCATTGAAACACAATCCCAATTCTGCTCAAATTCTAAATACATGAATTTAAAGCGATCTAACTCTAACCACTTACACCAATAAGATCCTAATTAAACCCTAAACACTCTAGCATGATTAAAACACCGTTAATTATAGAGGTTTTTAAAACCCTAATGATCCATCATATTAATTGTTACATGATTTAAAGAAAGATTAAACAAAAGCTTAATTGAAACATACCTAAACCTTGATTCTTGAAACACTAAATCACCAACTTGTTCTTGATTAAAAAAAATCTTTTTTTTCCTTCTTGCTTGAGGGTTCGGCCGATCAAAGGGAAAAGGGAGAGAAAAAGTGATTTAGGGTTTTATTGGTTTTGTATTTATACTAATAGAATCCTAATTATAGTCAAACTTTGTTTCCTTTTTTTTTCTCTTTTTCTTTAAACCAGTCGAACAAACACCCTAAATATATTTATATTTTTTATTTTTTTAATTAATTAATTACTAATTATCTTCATTACCTTAAGTTTTCATAAAAACCTAAGCTAATTTGGGTAAACCTTTTCACATAAACGCAACTTACTAAACCTTCTAAAAATAACTTTTCATTTTACATTTCACTTTCTATATTTAGAAAGTCTACCCTAATTCGCCAAATTTCACTCACTTAACTTATTTCCATCATAATACGTTTCCCATAAACGCTTAACACAAAATCATCCAACTATTGACGTAGCATTGCATGCGATACGCCATTCTTTTCATTATCACTATACGTGAACAAATGGAATACTCCTCACCAGACACAAACGCACTCGAAAATGGAATTACATTAACACCTCAAAACAATATCATGCACCTATTCAAACCACTTAACAGGCATAAATTACACATAACACACACGAATCTCACAAAATGAACTCTTAGCCCTTTCTAAAGGTATCACTAACCTGATTAAATCACGGATGTTACAGTATCCCCTCCTTAAGGAAATCTCGTCCCGAGATTTAACTAGCAGGCTCAACAACTTGGTCCACAAACAACTGTGGGTACTTAGTCCTCATCCGGTCTTCATTTCGGTTCCTAAGTACACACAGGCCACGATCAAATGCCTCCAAACTTCACAAGAAAGCGCTATATTCCTACGTTTCAACATCCTAATTTCTCGATCCATAATCTCTACAGATTCCTTGACAAAACAAAGTGTCTTGTCGACCTTGATCTCATCCAATAGCACATGCAAATTAGCATCCGCCAAACACTTCTTTAGATTTGACACATAAAGGTGTCATGCACACTATTCAACTCCTCAGGTAACCTCAACCTATAAGCTACAAGGCCAATCCTTTCAAGGATCTCAAACGGTCCTACATATCTCGGGACTCGGTGCTACCTACCATTCTTCTAAAACGCACTACGCCCTCCATGCAACACACACCCTAATAATACTCGATCACCCACCTCAAACTCTAACGGTTTACGTCTCTTATCAGCATAGCTCTTTTGACGATCTCTTACCGCTTTGAGCTTTTCCTTCATTCAATTACCACCTTTTAGTACGTGTTCTGTAGCTACCTCCCAAGTCTAGTCAACTACTCTCTCCTAATTCTCTGCCCATAAGAACAGTGACCTAAGCATTTTCCTTCCATACAAAGCTTCAAACGGAGCACACTGAATGCTCAAATGATAACTACCACCAAAATCGATACACATGCCCTCATTATATCTTCTAAAGTCTGAATCATACGCTCACTTTGTCCATCCGCTTGAGGATGCTAAGCAATACTCAAATCCAAACAATCGCGTCTCCTAAAACACTTTTTGCATCGTCCGCCAAAACCACGAGTTAAATCATCATCGCAATCTTAGTTTTGATCGACACCCAAATTCTATTCCTTACCCCCCCCCTATTATCTTCATCAATATAAATCATTGCCAACTTCACATCTTGAAATCTTCTTGTATAGCTAGAAAATGAGCTAACTTGGTCAGTCTATCGACCATAACCCAAATCACATCATACTCACTACTTTGACCTTAGAAATTTAGTGATAAAATCCATGGTGATTCTAATCTCTTTTCACTCAAGTATCTCATCTGTTGCAAGCTAGCCAAAGTCTTTTTGACATTGCAGCCTTCACCTCTTAAACAAATCCGACAATTGCTAACATAGGTAGCTATAATCCTTTTTTCTACAACAAACGTGGCTTACCAAAACATGTCCTCCAAGGTTATAGTACGTCTTATCCGCTCCCCCCGGATGTACCAAGTATCTTGATGCATGGGCCTCATCCATTACACTTCCTACCAATAGAACCTAAATTCAATCCATAAAGTACAAACTCTCGTCTCCTTTTCTTTCCATCTGTGGATCTAAACCATGTAGCCTTTCTGCGAGTACGTTCTCTTGCTTGAACGCCTCACTTTTGGGCTGCAATATGATTCCTCTTACCATCTTGATCACCTCTCCTTCTACTCAACGCATCACCCACAACATTGGCTTTTATCATGAGTATCACACCAGATCATTCTCAAAGACTGAAAGCCTCTTCTTGTTTTATTACCTGTCACTCATACTTCTGATTCCTCTCAGGTAGGGAGGTAAGGAGGTTCAACAATCTAAAAAAATTCCTTGATTAAACGTCGGTAGTACCCTACCAATACTACAATAATCATCCACATTTATCACTGCCTCACTCCTTACTCATTTCCAGTCCACGTGAATACGTTATGATTGACCACGTGACCAAGAAAATGTACTTCTTCCAACCAAAACTCACACTTAGAAACCTTAGCATACAGCTTCTCCTTCCTCTGTGACTCCAACACTAACTTCAAAAGAACTTCATGTTCCTCCTTCGATTTTGGAGTAGCCAGAATGTTGTCAATGAATACGATGACAAAATACCTAATAACGGTTGCAAACACCGGTTCATAAAGTTCTAATAAAACCACAGTGCATTGGTTAACACCAAAAGCATAACCGCAGACTTAAAATGCCGTATCCTATCAAAATGCGGATCCCTTAGAATGACATCCTCATGCACTCGTAGCTAATGATAACCTTTTGACCAAAAATCTATCTTTAAGAAAGGAACACTCTCCTCATAAATGATCAAACAGTCAACAATCATAGGTAGTGATAACGGTTTTTAATAGTTTAATTTAGGTTCAAACTCCTTATGATCAATACACATGCAAAAGAACCATCCTTTTCTTACATTAAAAACACAGGTGCTAAACCCACGGAAAATGACTAGGTCATATGAAACCCTTGTCTTCCAACTCTTGAAGTTGTTCAGACAATTCTTGCATTTCTGAGGGTGCTAGACGATATGGAGGCTTCGCGACTGGCGTCGCTCCACGAACTAAGTCTACGCGAGAACTAAAGTTGGTTCGTATGCGTGTGGTCATATGACAAGTCTTCCGGAAACATATCAATAAAATCTCGTACGACGGAAATATCACTCAATTCCAATTCAACTACCTTTGTGTTCATTAAGGTTTTCACGATTGAGTACGTTCACCATGGACCCGAAGTATCTCTTCACCTTCCAAACGTATCCTACCACCATATCATAATACATACTATAACACAAAAACTTCCTCTTTGACAACCAATCCATTCCCACAATCACATCAAAGCTTCTACGACTCAACAGTATCAACGAACTCCAAGGGTTACGAATAATCGAATAGGATAACAAACGAATATCGAGTCAAAGGCTAGAATGCATATAGGAGATTCCACATATGCAAATAGACGTGGATCAAATGACATAAGAATCCTTTGAAAGAAAGGATACGTATATGCACCGAGTAAACACGCGAACGAAAAAAATCAACAGGCGTACCACGACAAAAGAACACATAAAAAAATTCAATACGAAAGACGAAAATTCTTATACCAATTATCGACTTTACTCGAAAGACCAAATTAAATAATGTTTTTATAAAAATCAATTTAAAATAAAGAAAGTCACTTTAAGTATAAAAATCATTTTAAATAATAAATAAAATTGTCTTAAATGTAATCTTTATAAAATTCATTCTGGTTGTCATAAAAATCTAGAGATGGTTATCTAATGGTGTATCATACCTTACCACTATGAATCACTTTAAACCTGCTTTTTATAATAAAATAAAATTTATTTAACCACTCAACAATTTTCATATCCTATTTGCATAGGCCATTTAAACATATTCTATTTACAAAGATCATTTTAAACACAGTTTTTCCCAAACACTAACACAATACTTCAAAAGGGCTTTTATAATTAGACATCAATTATAAAATATGTTACTCAAACAAAGGACACCATAATACCAAATGGGATCGTAAAACACCGTAACAGACTCCTCCTAACATCAATTCTATGTTTGAAAACAAAGAAAATAACAGGAACCATATACTCAAAATAAAGATCAACAACTCTTACAAGAAAACTCAGCCAAGACTTACGTACTCAAAGAAAACGTAAGGTCTTAGTACCAAAATAACGATCAACAGAGCAAACCTAAAAGCATCGATACTAACACGTCGCCAACGGGTTACGAAAAAACCAAGGTAATCATACAACCAAGGGAGTAATGATCCACACTATATGTTAGGAACAATTAGTGCTTAAAAGAAACGGTTGATACTCATATGAGTAATCACTGCAAAACGAAAGAACTAACAGAAACGCGCCTATATTCGAAAGAGCCAGACCCCGAACACCAATATAACATGCAAGAAACGTCGAATAGGAAAAATCGGGTATCCTTACTAACAAAGTATAGATAAGGATGCTAAGCTTAGACTTAGGAAATCCAAACAAACAACCGAGCAAACGAGCAACCTCTATAATAGTAATAACTAGTATCCCAAATACAGATTGATAGGTGAAACTTCATATCTAAAACAACTTACCTTAACATATCCTCCAATTAGGGTAAGAGAATAATTTTCTACCCATACCACCATCCTTATCATGAATACACATATAGAAAAAAAACATATTACACTACCACCTTAACAACCAAACATAAATAATAATACATCAAGGTCACAAGTCACGAGTGGATGCCCTTTATAATTAGTTGGCCACCATAATTATAAGTGCCTCCTTTCACACGTGTACTTACTTCTAAGACTACCCATTTCAATCATAATTCACATATAAGCACATATACCACATTGCACATCTTAAACCACTCCAACTTAACACATAAAGGATGCTCCATCAAATAACTACTTACTTATATCAAAATAAAATCAAAACGACATAAAGGAACGAAAGTCTCGCAACGACTCCCAAAATACGAAATATCCGAAAGAAATAATCAATAACAACATGACGAGGTAAAGGACGGGATAAACTTATGATGGGCCTCGCTTGGGTTTGACTTGCCTCCCACAAAATCACCCCGACTCCGCGGTCTAGTCCACTACATGCATCCGACAAACGATCAACTATCCTATCTCCTTCGGTTCCACAAGAGGCTCCTCTTATGGATCCTTATAACGCTTAAGTCCAGTTGGGAAAACGGTTCCCCAACGAGACTTCTTACGGGTGGGGAAAAACATAGCTAAAATACTAAGAAAGTAATACATATCATATCAGATAATGGTAGGCAAAATAACTAAAATGACAACTTAGCAAAATACGAGATATATAAGCTATGCAAAAATAGAGGAAGCATAGCAGTTATAAAAATAAACACTTGAGTCCTAAATGCATCTACATGAAGACCCCTAGTTATATTCTAGGCTCAACCACCTACTCCCTCTCTAACCTATGCTCAGATACCAAGTCTATCCACACCCCGCCAATGCAAGAAACCGCGAGCGCGATGAGAAAGGGGAATCATCACAACACATTGGCTGTCTATATAGAGAAACTAAACATGCATAAAATATAAGGTCTAGACACGCAGTGTCATGAAAATACCCGAACACATCAACAAAATCCAAAAGGCGTCTGACATTAAAATGAAGGCAGTTTATGCCAACGTCATGACATGCAAGCATTCATACATCATAACAAAGCAAAACAATTAAAATTCATCATCCCAAAACAAATAACGAAATTTTAGAGAACTAAACTTTTGCCAGCTCCTACGAGTCCATCTAGCCACGTTTTCTTAACTTTAATCTAATCCCTGGCTGAATACCTGAAAATGGATAGCTTATACGCAACTAATAGTTTGGTGAAAACATAGGTTTTTCAGAGCCACACAAATTCATCCATTACCAAAAATCATAACTTAATTAACTGTAATTATAAAACCAAAACAATACTTTCGCATGACAATTATGCTAACTAACATGAAAATCAATCCAATCAATCAAACCAACAAATCATATACTGGGTAGGCGTACCCATCCGATCCCTCAAACAACACTTTTTTTGATGAAGCCAATAACGAAAGTTTTTCCCTAGCATAGGCCATGGAAACCCGCAAAGTAAATCCTCACTGACTAGGCAACAATCAAAATATCACATCACATAACATGTAGCACACAAATAACGCATATCAGTCACATAATAGTCCATGCATTTACACTAACACATAATCACAGCAATTTAAAACTCATTTCAACACTTGCATCATTTCCATCCCAAGTTTAAAATGCAATAAAAAGTGGGACTATGTAACTCACCTGAATGCTCAAAATGCAGCTTCCAATTCCTATCACGCAACTATACAAATAAATAAACACGGTTACACGTGACCAAGCTAAAAGCTCTAGTCCATGTAACACACATATGATGGATGTCTAAGGGTTTGATTAACCATCATGTTATCCACCCCGACAAGCATGCCCAAAACTTATACCACCTCATTAACACATTATACTAGTTAACTACAAATTATTCAAAAAATGCAAAACTTTTATGTATCTTTACTAACTCAAAACCCTTACTAGGTCATCTTCATAAATTATACCAAAAATCACCTAAGTTCATTTATGAGTTTACTAACTACCTTATGATTCACAATTACTCATTACATGTGCAATTATCCCAAATAAAATCTAACTTCAAAACTGTCCCAATTTAGATTTGATTGCACACTAAAAGGTATGAGCCTAATTACCCTACTTAGACACAAAATTAGAAGCTCTCCTTCTAGGGTTTCTTTATATACATATAGAACTTAATCACTGTAGATTGGGTAAGCTTAATTCCACTTTTAAGTTAGGGGTTTACCCTCTTAAACATGACCTAATTCTGACCCGTATTTACTATTTTGATAACTTTTCTTGTAACCAATATTTAACCAACTTCCAAAACTCCAAATCAATCGAGGCTGGACTTTTTGAAAAAAGACATTTGAACTAAAAATAAAGGCTTTGAATCATAACACAACACGTTCTTACATCTAAATATCATCAGTTGAACACATCCCTAAATTCTGCTCAACTCTAAATCATGAATTAAAGTGATCTAACTCTAGCCATTTACACCAATAAGATCCTAATTAAACCCTAAACACTCTAGCATGATTAAAACATCCTTAATTATAGAAGTTTTTAAAACCCTAATGATCCATCATATTAATTGTTACATATTTTAAAGAAAGATTAAACAAAAGCTTAATTGAAACATACCTAAACCTTGATTCTTGAAACACTAAATCACCAACTTGTTCTTGATAAAAACAAACTTTATTTTATTCTGTCTTCTTGAGGTCGGCCGATCAAAGTGGGAAAATGGAGAGAAAAAGTGATTAGGGACTTATTGGTTTGTATTTAATACTAATAAGAATCCTAATTATAGTACAAACTTTGATTTCCTTTTTTCGCTTTTCTTAAAACCGGTCGAACAAACCCACTAAATATATATATATATTTTTTTATTTTTTAATAAATTAATTACAATTATCTTCATTACCTTAAGTTTTCATAAAAACCTAAGCTAATTTTGAGTAAACCTTTCACATAAACGCAACTTACTAAACCTTCTAAAAGTAACTTTTCATTTTACATTTCACTTTCTATATTTAGAAAGTCTACCATAATTCGCCCAATTTCACTCACTTAACTTATCTTCAATATAATACATTTCCCATAAATCGCTTAACCCACAAAATCATCCAACTATCGACGTATAGCACATTGCACACGATACGCCATTCTTTTCATACACTATACGCAACAAATGGAAACCCCTCACCAGACACAAACAGCACTCAAAAATGAATTGATCACACACCTCAAAACAATATCATGCACCTATTCAAACCACTTAGCACACATGTATTACACATAACACACACGAATCACACAAAATGAACTCTTAGTCCTTTCTAAAGGTATCACTAACTTGATTAAATCACGGGTGTTACAAGACGGTTTCGCTAGACGTAGTTTATTGTAGACGTGTAGTCGAGGCGGATGTCGTAGTCGAGGGATTTTTTTGTTTTCATCATATGTTGGTTGAATGTCATGCCTTTCCGGCCGTAATATGTAAAACTAAATCCCTAACTTCTATGTTATTATTACCCACTAACTCACTTTTCTTCATCTACGTGAGTTCGCTACAAGTGGACATAGAAGATTTCCATTTTATAGTGGTACGTAGAGAATCCTAATTCAACTACGTGAGAGAAGAGTTCATAATGAACAATTTCTCTTAACTCTAGAAAACCAACAAATGTTTCTAGTACCACACATATCCTCAAGGTTAACATTACTCTATTAACTATAACCTTTTAGTTTAGCAAATATTATTTGTAGCATAATATCATATAGTCATTTAACACTTTGCATGTAAACTATATTCTAAGTAATTGGGAAAGAAAGCACACCTTTGCCTACAATGTGTTTTCTTCAACATCTTTAAGTGAGCAAGCTTTGAAAGAGAAATCTTTTGGTAATCCCGTCATAAAAACTTTAAGAATGTATTCACCTCATCGGATTCCAAAAAATGTTCATGAACAACTCAACTAAAATGTTGTAACACTCAACCACATTGGTCCCCAAGTCTCCAGTGGTTCACAAATTGTCAGTCCCGAACATATTTAGCATAGGTGCATTGATTCGAAACATATAGGGTGAACATATTACCCCATGGGGTAAAACTTGTTGTTGTAATAATTTCACTTGAATGATTTAGTGTTAGGTGAATTTTGTCTACCTGATCTCCTCCTAGGTTTGTGGTGTTTTAGACTGATGTGAAGGCTAATAGTTTCTTTTGGAGGATGAAGTTTTAGATCTAATTTGGGCTTAGTAAAATCCGACTCAGTTTTTAATGAAGGGTGTTTATGTAAAATCTTTTTACTCGTCTGCGCTTGCAATGGGTATTTTAGTATTGTTTATAAGCATAAATTTTGGTCTTGGGCTTGAGTTTAATTCTACTAATTTTTCTTTAGATTCAACCTTTTGTGACTTTACAAAATTTACTTGTTTAGTCTTACTACTTGATCTTTTAGTAAGATTAAATCCTAGACCGGTTTTATCTCCAGATGGTTTTTAAAGACTTAATATTTTCTTAAGTGAGTGACTAGTATTATTAAATTGATTAAGCTTAGAAGTTTCTTCCTTAAGCTTTTCATTTTCAATCCTAAGGTCTTGACATATTTTACATTCTTCATTTCCCTCACCCTTTTCTATTCTAGATAATTTATTTTTTAGTTCTAGTACTTCATTTTCTAATTGATTTTTAATTTGTTTTAGTGATTTATTTTTATCCATGACTTTTAGACGTACTTTACATAATCGATTATATTCACTATCTAAGTCTTTTTCATCTAATGATGATTCGTCATCACTAAAGAATCCGGTTTTGGAAAGTACCTCATTAGATGCTTTAGCCATAAGAAATTTTTCGTCCTTAGTCTTATCTTCTTTATCTTCGTCGCCTATCATACTCAAGATCCTCCAAAAAGGCTCTTTGACTATAGTTTCTTGATAGTTTTGGACATTCTCCGATGAGATGATTCAGATCTCCACATTTGAAGCATTTCCTTTCACTTTTGCTATTTTTGTCATCTTTATTTCTTTGGAATGACTTTCTATCATCATTTGGTTGTCTTAAAATCTACCTCGTCTTTTGAAAAATTTCTTGAAGTCTCTCATGGCCGTGGCGTATTCTTCGTCTTCACTATCAGAAGTCGAACTATCCTTCATCACTAGATTCCTTATACCTCAAGCAAAGAAGATCTATTTTGTTCGCTTTTTCCTTGACCATTTTTGGAATCTTTCTTTATTATCACTGTCAGAAACCTTTCATGTTTTCCAATAAGATTTGTACCAAGTGATAGAGATGTTAAAACCCTTTGATTCATCAATAGCCATAACCTTGCACTAAGGGGTCAAGCACTTCCATTTAGGATGAAGTGCCTAAGAAATTTCCTATATAATTCTTCTAGAAAAAAACCTTCATCAAGTGCTTTTAAGACGAAGTAAAAATAGTACTAAATCACAAAAGCATTTTAAATCGATTCCTCTTCTAGAATCATGAATTGTTCATATTGTTGAACAAGATCTATTTTGTTGTCTTTGACTTGACTATTACATTGGTGATCTAACAAAATATCCTAAATTCTTTTGCGGTTTTACACATAAAATTCTTTCGGAGTCTTAAACGGGAAACATTAAAATTACCATTTTGGCTTCATTATTTTTAACAAGTTCTTTTTAAAGATCATATTTTGTTTATCAAGTACAATATCAGCCTTTTTAGTTTTTGGGATATATTTTGAAATAGAAGAAAATCCACCGTAGGTAATAACATGCCAAAGATCTAGATCATTGATCAACAACATAAGTTATTTGAATCTATTTTTTCTTTCCCAATAAATAAATCCATCACTATTACAACATAGTGGTGGCTTTGCATAGAATCGCCCTCTAAATAGTTTCCGATTCATAGATCGATTCAAGTTTTTAAAATACAATTTATTTTAAAAATCTTGTTGACATGGCTCTTGATACAATTTTGTAAAACTAAAAAAAAAGGGGAGGAGGGGGGGTTGAATAGTTTACCGCTTTTTAATTTAATGTTTAGTTTGTTTGTAAAAACTTAGATTCGAATTTATGTGAATTCACTATGTGCACAATATGAATAATTTAACTAAACAAATAAGTAATAACAAGAATACAAATAAATGTGGAACGCCAAAATATAAGAGTAGAAAGATCAAAACACAACACAAGGATTTATAGTGGTTCGGTAACGAAGCACCTCTTCGCCCTACTCCACTCCCGAGCACCAAACTCGAGAGTTTTCTCCACTATATCAACAAGCTCCCTTTAGGCGGAGAAAATCGTACACAACTAAGCTTACATCGATTTCCGACACTAAGCCAAATGTCGAGTTCTAATCTTAGCTAGCACCAATTTATCATGAATCTTGTATGCTAACCACACTACTTCACAACGATTCACAACTTAGCTTCACTTCATAACTTCTCTTCACTTCACAACTTCACTTCGCAACTTCTCTACCTTTCACAACTTTTCTATACTTCAACTAGACACTACCTTGATCACACCAATCTAACACTATTTACTAATATCACCCCGATCTAACTATGCTTACAATGATTATCACAATCTTACCTATTATACACAACTACGATACACACCTTCATAATATACACAAATGATTTACAAGATATAATACAATTGCAACAAGGTTGCAAGGATACACACTAAGCTATAATACTTCTTCACTTGATGGTAGGAAGTGACAGGTCTTGTTTATCTTAAATCATACATATTGTTCATGAAAGCTTAGAGAGAATAGTAGAAGAGGGCAAGTATTCTAAAATTCAAATGTTATAAAATGGAGGGAAATGGAAAATATTTATTACAAGGCATCACCCTTTAATGATGATTAGAGGGGTATTTATAAGAGAAGGAAGGAGCCTTCCCTCTTTATTTTTCACTTCTAGTCCCTAATCTTTGGTAATTATGCTATTTCTTTCTTTTAGCATAATATACCTTATTACAAGCTACTTTATTCTAAACAAAATAAAGTCTATTACTAAATATACTAAACGACATAATCGACACTTTCATGACACCTAACAATCTCCCCCTAAGGTATTGATAATTATTTCGGCGTTCCCTACGTGTCTAAGTGGTCTTCCATTCACATACATCTCCCATCTTCTCATATGGTTGCGATACTTCAATCTTACTTCAATATCTTCTTCAAACAACTTTAGATACTCAACCTCATCATTCGTAAGTTCTCTTTGTACATAGCCATACTTAACATCCATTATTGTAACACTTGTAAACCTAATTAAGTACTCTAATAGTGTTGTATCACAAACACTCATTGAATCTCTGAATGTCTCATTCATCTCCCTTTTCTCTTTCTTTTCTATTCTTGTATATGATTCCATGCACGGCTCTAAGATGAGGAGAACATTTTTGGCTTTTTAACTCCTACTGTAAAGTATTATTGTGCAGTGTAAATTAACTTTCTGTTGATAACTTCAATTTCCAAGTTAACAATCATACACTCTTTTCCCATAACATTGAACTCAGATTGAATACTGATAAAGACCATATCAACCCTGTTTCTGCATATCAGACCTTGCCAATCAAAGTCAGCAAAAATATATCCTCAATTATCATTCTTATTGAGATTGCTTTGTAATTCAGGCCTTGTAATCGACACAATGCACTCATTAGCTCAGTGTGTCTTACAACTATCTCTGCTATAAACATGTGTTCATGACCCAATTCCCCAGTACGATCTTGATGACTTGAATGATCTTTGAATTTAAATAAACCCCCTCCTTTAGTTTTCCAGGCTCTTTCTGTTTCTTTATGTAGAAGATCTTCGCATGAGGATTCTTCCAATGTTCAACACCATATCGAGCATAAGGATTAAATTTCTTAACACACTTATTTGGAAGTTCGTTCTTCAATATCATCATCTTTGAAGATAATTGCAGGAAACTTGTGAAGTGACAATACTATTTTCTCAGGCCCTGAACTTCCTTTCTTCAGATACAAAAGATATTGATTTATTAGAGATAGTGATGGAGCTCCAGGATATCTTTGACAACTTTGAACTAGAGGTGTGGTCTTTCATGGATGTGGAGAGATAAGAATTTCCTTTCTACTTTCCCAAACAATGTCACTTTTTAAGAAATTCTCATCTGATCAAAATATATTGATGCACATCTCCCAGAGAAATACTCCCGAAGTACATCTTTGTCTCAACATCTCATTAGACCATTTCTTTAACTTGCTTCATCATAGTCAGGGGATACCTCTCCATAATATCTTGTGACACTTGCTTCATTCGGTCTTTCATCATCATCCTGAAAGCCATAAGAATCAGTCCCAAAAATCAATATCATCTACGTGCTCTTGATTCCTGAATTGATGGACCTTGTCCCTTCATTGACGTTGTCCAAAACGATTACACTCCAACAATAGGCTTCGTACTCAATGTCTTCTGGCCAGCTTTGCTCTATTCTCCCCCTTAGAATGAGCATCAGCATGAGGAATCGACCCTGATCTCTTGGGCGAACGTTAGAAGTCTACATGAGTTTGTGGTATCCAGGAGATTCCAAAACTTCATCCCGAAGATGCAAGCCCATATTGCTAGTCCATGGTTGTTCTGTAATTGAGGAATTATTCTTTCATAGAGAGATATAGTTGATATTGTTGTTCTGGAACAGAGAGTGTTTTATTTTTGAAGCTGGATGAACATGAATGATGTGACCAACAACATATAACATTCTTACCTGACAGCATCGACATTGAGAAGGAATGTTATTAGCAATTGCTTTCTAAATTTGTGAGGAAATTTCAGCCTGTATATTCCCACGCTCTTGTAAAATAGCTTTAGCAATCATCTTGTCCATCTCGTCTTTATTCTTTTGTCTTTCCATAATCAGCCCTTCCGCAACATACACTAGAACTTGAGTACGAACCTTCTCAGGAACTTGCTTTTTAACTTGCTCCTTAATATGAGTATCTACCATAGTGGGTAATGATTCGACCATTACTTCTTGGAGATGATCAACAAGAGTATCAAATGACTTCCTTGACAGAAACCTTGCTTTCAGATGTTCAAACAAATATGTATGACATCCCTGTAATTCCTGAAAGAAATTCTTGTATCGTTTGAAACGAGCAGGTTTGGCTTTGAATAATGATAGAAGTCGGTTTGTTTTAGATAAGTTGGTGCTGGATGGTCTTGATAATGGTGTAGTTTCAGTATCAGTTACCGTCAATTCCTAAATTTTCTCAGTATCCGAAGATACGAGATCAGTATGAATCCTAGGAGATCTAATTGGTGTGGGGAATGGTGTACTCCTAGACTCCTCTACAGTCTTCCCTTTCTCCCTTCGCTTTAATTTATAAACTTCATCAGTTATTTCTTCCTCCTCTTCATTAACATTCACAAGTATAACAACATTAGTAATTTCCACCTCTTCATCATTAGTGATCTCCAACTCCGAACTTTCCTTATCACTCATGGGCTTTAACCTAGTGCCGAGAATCTTTGATTCATCATGCCTAGGGAGTAAACTATCATCAATAACATTCTCTGATCCTTCCACCATCTTTTCAATCTCTACAGACGCCAAGTGCTCTTTGACCAGTTCCACATTTTCTCTAGCTTTTTGCTCTTCTAGACTTTTGTGCTCAGCAAGACTTACTTGTAATGTGTCTTGTAAAATCATTTCATCTGCTTTATCAACAGTTGGCACTGGAGTTGGTGGAGTAAGACTTGTGGATCTCCTTTCAGGAAGACGAAAACGAATCATAGTTGATCGTTTTGGAGCACTTGACTCTGCTTTATACATTTTAGGGTTAGGTGACCTAGGGGCGCTAAGTGTCCTATGCGTTCCTTGGGTAGACTCAGTCGGCTGTGACTGAGTCAGAGGAACATCTAACCCAAACACCTTCGCATACATCCGATAATGCTCAGTGTGCTTCATTTCTTCTGAAATCATCCAATCTAGAATTTGCATTCCAACTTTGTCTTTGT